>WTXF01000076.1:0-160981 GCA_022496215.1 Russula brevipes | reverse complement strand
CGCTTGCCAATGCGGCGAGCCGATCCAGACCATAGAGCATGTGCTCATGGCCTGTCCGCTGTACACTGAAGCCCGCCATAAACACCTCACGGTGGGCGGGCGACTCCGAAACCTTTCACAAATGTTCAATCACCCAAAACGAGTCCAGGCGGTGCTCCGCTTCCTCGAGGAGACCGGAGCATGTGCAAAGCCGCGGGCAGTGTGGAACCCAGGCTGAGAAGAGAAATAGTTTAGATTCGGGAGACATGCCCGAGAGACACCGTACACGACCACCCAAAACTACCCCCCTAACGCAGCCTTTGGCCCAAACCCTGAGCCTTTTATTTAGAACACCATAAAATCCTAAGCATACTACGTAGATAGATACGTGTCCGCCTCTGTCCCTTGTTGGATGCGTTGCGGGATACAAATTCGGATTTAAAAAAAAAAAAAAAAAAAAAAAAGTGTCGTGTCCACCCTGCAAGACCTCGCTAGGGAGAGAGTAACAGTCGTGTTACCTGCGTTACAACACCTTTCCATAGGGGGGCTCTCGGGCAATGGGTTACAGCCCATTCAAGTTCGAGAAGCGGTTAAGCAGCTTGTCAGCGCACGACGGATGTCCGTTCCCCTCAGCGTCATGCCTCGGGCTTCTCGTGAGCGCGTTTCCGAAGCCTGGTGGCTGTGAAGAAGTGGGCGGCAAGGGCATGGGAGGTCAACCGGTCAACCGGTCAACCGTCGATGAGTGCTCACTAGCGCTCACTGACTTATTCCAATCAACTTACCACCTTTCACTCGCCCTTGCTCCCGTTGTTTGAATTTTGAGACACCGGTTACCGTACCATTTTGGCGATCCGATACCTTTGTAGGATGTTTTGACCCCAGTATAGACTATATGCAATACTGGAGGGGGATTGTCTCAACAATGTCATGAATACGATGAAAATTAGACCGGGCGCGGAGTATCCGCCATTATGACCAATGGCTCGCTGTCCGCCCAATGCTCAGATTCATGCCTCACCTGCCGGTGCATATTGTGAGACGGCGGTCCCGTGTCTCGCATCTCCGTCACTACTCTGAAACACCGGTGGGACATCAATATATATCCGTATCGACAACATCATGTGCCAGCGATCGACACCAAATGACACCCCTTTCGTTGTCCAAGAATCGATTGAGGGGGTTGGGCCCTGTCGCCAAGGCTCCGCCACGAGTAGGATTAATGGGAGTAAGCATTCATAAATATCAGGTGCGAAACTAGTGTGAAGCAAAGATACTAGTACTTGCACAACCTAGCCAACGCAAACATGATATCCTCATCCGTCCCGTGTTTCGGAACTACAGTTTCGGTCCCTGAATTCTCAGCATTTTCCGCTCCGGAGGTTGTCTGCCACGTATGAGGAGTGCGAGAGTGCGAGAGAAGTGAATGTAGAGTTTTGGAGGGTTTCAAAGGGACGGCGGGCTCGGGGACTTGTGCAACCACGACCTGGTATGAAAGTTTAGCCTCGTGGGGCCAGTGAAGAGCATAAATTGGTCGCGATCGAGCTGCGTTTACAAAGAGGCCGGCGAGGAGGGATGCGACGTTGGGCCTGTTGGCAGACCATGTCCTTGTTGTTGAGGAGCTCGAAGGCGCTCCGACGCACCCGATTCGTTCCGAAAACGTTTGTTATGCACCTAAAAGCCTAAAAGTAACATGAACGGGAAGCAGACTACAACAGGGATCGGTGGAAAAATCACTGTGCGGTGGGTGGCACACTCCGAGTCCTCTCTCGACACCCTAGCAGCACCCGCATTTGAGGTTTTTGGATGGTCAGGAGGCCATGCGAGAATGTTCAAGACAGGGGTAGTCATAGGCGAATTGCAGGAAGCGGGAAGCGGCCATCTTTATTTTTATCTTTTGGACCTTGAACTGTTAAGGGATATAATCTGTCACCTGTCATGCCAATACCATACAGGGCAGTACAATTGTGAAGATATATTCCCAATTCTAAATGAACCCATGGCCAGGTAGCTCAATAGGTAGAGCACCTGGTATATATCCAGAAGGCCTGGGTTCAACCCCCAGTCTGGCCAATCAACACTTTGCATAGGCTTCAATATGAACTGCCTGGGAGCGGCTGAAGCGCGGATTGAGAGCTGCTGACAAAGCAAATCAACGCGGGATCCTTTCACTTTCAGGTCCGTCAGGTTCACCTCTGCACTGTACCTCCGAGTCTCCCTTTACCCAAGAAATCGCAAAAGGAAGGGCCAACCCCGGGTGAGGAGGATCGGCCGTCTTAGAAGCCCGTGATTTCCAGGAATGCTTCATCGCCACTCCAGCGCTGAACAGAGCTTAGGGACCAGTGCAGAACGAAGATAGTAAAGTAAGTGTGTCCGGTATTGACGTCGCGCTTTTTCCTGAGTTTTCAACACGGAAAAAAATACACCTACAGGAATTGCGTGTCCCTCTCACTCCGCGACTCCCTCGAGACTCAAGGGGCAACACCCCTGCCACTACGGAGCTCGCTGCCAAAGATCAAGATCATCATGTCTGCATCACGGACCACAAGGTGACTGTCCGCGAAGGAGTCGGGGACTTGCTTTTTGACTATCAGGCTAGTTATTTCTTCCGGAATAACAACTCTATCCTCGTCCCCGTCACTTCATATGTCCACGATGCCGCCATCAACCCGTCCACATCCGCATCGAGCTCCCCGCCCCCGGCCCACTTCGTGGACGCTTACTGTGGCGCAGGCGTCTTTGCTCTCACCCCTCGTCCCACACTTCGGACAAGTTGCCGGATCGGGCTCTCCGCTGACTTGATCCGCTTCGCGACAGACACGCAGCACTCAACGGCCTAGCGCCCAAACTCTACTCGCCTTTTCGCGCGCCGGCGATCGTGCACGTAGCCACAACGTGCACACGCTGGCTTGGGACGTTGGACAGGTCGTCTCTTGGTCTGCTGCAGTGACGAGGTGGCAGATTGGAAGGGCGAGGGAAAGTACGTGCTGGTGAGTCTGAGAGGGCTTTGATTTTGTTCCACTAACAACCCACGTGGAGACTGTCGCTGTCTTCAGGCTCGCGTTTTGAACATGTCCGTTTGCCGTCCAACTGCATATCATACCGATTTGCTGAAGAACATTTGTCATCGGATATGGTGTAAAGGCTAACATTACCGCCTCTCAAAGGACCTGTCCTGTACGCGGTAGCTCGGGGTTCGATTCCCCGTATCCGAATTGTTTTTTCCCCACCATAGTCCCTTACCAGCCACCCTCGTCCTTCATGACTCCCCGCTTCATTTCACGAGATAATTCGTCTGTCACACAAATATTTCCACGGTACTCTCATGGGATCTTCCGTGCATCCCCTCGTCGCGCTTCTTTCCTTGCCGTGTTAAAATGTCGATACTGCACCCAACTCTCGGCACCAGCTATTCCAAGTAAAGAGACTCCTACCCTCCACGTCTTGCCTATCGTTAGCCCCTTCACCTTCCCTCCGTTGACGTCTCCCTCCCTCCTCCATCGTTCCCCGCCCCTCCCACCTTCTCCGTACCCTTCCAACCACCTTCTGTCGAGCTCGGTAAGCAACTAGTCTCCGTTCACGCACGCGAAACCATATTCCCTCCTGTCACCTCGAGGTAATCATGACCCTGACATTTGCCAATCGCTGCCTCGCGCACCCCACGCTGCACTCATCTTTCACACATGTCGTAGCAATTTCCGCGCAGAACTCTTACGAAACACCCTATCTCTGGCACCAAACCCTTCACCAACGTCCGCCTGCCCTGCATTGCTGCTCTCTCATGTTCATCACGTGATGTCCTCTCGACGCCCCGATGAGTGAAGCTTCCAGTAGTCCTTTCGAGTACATTACATCAAACGTTCAGTTCTGCGCAAGAATCAGTAGACGGTACTCTCAGGCGACGAATCTTATTAAGTTTGCTGCTTTACTTCAGGCTTTGGGCAGTGGGGGTAAGATTCCGGCGACGCTGCTAATCTTACCCACGATTGCTGCGTGTCAAAATAATCGAACCACAGTGCCTATGCGGTGTCGCTACCGCGTGTCCGGGCAGATTCTGTGCGGCCATTTCCTCAAGTCCACCCTTCGTGTACTACTGCAAGTGGCTCAAGATTGGGAGCGGTCGAATTTCCTAGCACTACTAGTGTCTCCTCGCTGCCCTGAGCCCCAGGTGAGTCCCGGGTACGGCTGCCTGGATTCCAAGCTGATGGGCCAGCATTCCTTCCAAGGAAGGAATTTCAGTCTTATAACTCCATCAGACTGATCGCTTCTTCTATGTTTAACTCCTATCTGGATGCCGTTAGGGCGTTATTATAATCTCCACAGAGCTCAACCTGGCGATTCCAGGCGGCGCAGCTTGTGGCCTCCTAAAGCATCGAGTCCTATTGCTGTAGCGAAAAGTTTTGGCCTGCTAGATTCGCAAATGAGATGTCCTACTGGGGACGACGTGGATTTTTGCATTAATCGTGGAATGGCAAGGTGGAAATGGCGAGGTCCAAGGGTGCTGACTGACACCTGACACCAGCGTTGTTAACGACCCATACATGGGATCCACACATGGACAGGGTGCTGCACCCACGTGTACGGCCATGTAACAATAGGGTATATCTCGTCGTTCGCCTAGATCAGTGGTCCTTGGGCTGCAAAACTCTACTGCGTCGCTCACCTCAAGGCCTCAAGGAATGCTCAGCAATGGGCTCTCGCTCGTAAGTCAAGGGAAATTGCCAGCACGATTGCCGAAGTGTTCAAAGTCTCATATAGCCGTCGTCGTGCTCGAAAGCGCGGCCGTCATCGAGTCTCTGCAGTAACCTCTGGCGTAGTCTCTGCAGTAACCTACGGCGTATCAAGGCATTTCAGGTTCAGGGGTCGTCGACGTATGTCTGTCGGTTTTTTCGAATTGTGTGTGAGCCGCTAACCAATCGACTAGACCCAATAACAATCGACATACTCCCCGACGATGTCCTCCTGGAAATATTCAATGTCTATACGAATGAGAACTCTCGTGGATGGCATACACTGGTGCACGTTTCCCGACGATGGCGAAGTATTGTGTTTGCATCTACACATCGCCTGAATCTGCAACTTCGGTGCACACCCACGACACCTGTAAAGGAGATGTCGGGCATCTGGCCACCATTGCCCATCATCGTAGAGGGCAGTAGAGGCCGAGTTTCGCGAGCGAAAGGCGCCGACAACATCGTTGCCGCGCTCGGGCATCCCGATCGTGTCCGTCGCATCGACCTCTGGGACACCCCAGAATCTGATTCGAAACGACTCGCCGCGGCAATGAAGGAGCCATTCCCGGAACTAACACATCTCAACCTCGGCACGACAGAAGCAAACACGGTGCCTGTCCTTCCCGATTCGTTCTTGGGCGGATCCGCCCCCCGTCTACAAACGCTTCGGTTATTTGGCATCCCATTTCCGGCAGTACCGAAACTGCTTTCGTCTGCCAGTGGCCTTGTCGAACTTCGCCTTTGGGGAATTCCCCATTCTGGGTACATTGTACCCGAGGCGATGGTCACGGGCCTGTCCGCACTGACCAGGCTCAAACGACTTTCCATTGGATTCCTATCCCCCCGATCTCGCCCGGGTCAACCCAGTCCACCTCGGTTGATCCGCACCGTTCTCCCTACTCTCGAATATTTTGTGTTCCGAGGTGTCAGCGAGTACTTGGAGGACCTCACTTCCCGCATCGTTGCCCCACTACTCCGCAAGCTCGATATAACATTCTTCAATCAACTCATATTCAATACTCCACGACTCTGGTCGTTCATCGGTCGCGCGGAGAAACTCAGGTCACGGAATGAAGCACAAATGGTGTTTACCCGTAACTATATCAAACTTTACCTCATGACAGCTGGTCGCATGGGGGTCGAGTTGACGATCCTATGCAGGGTATCAGATTGGCAGCTTTCTTCTCTGACGCAGATCTGTAGCTCGCCCTTCCTTTTTCCCTCCAATCTGGAACGCCTCGACATCCGCGAGCCTTTGTATCCGCGACCACATTGGCAAGAGGATGTGGAGAACACCCAATGGCTGGAACTTCTACACCCATTTGCCAACGTGAAAGCTTTATCCTTGTGCGGGAAATTTACACCACGTATCGTGCCTGCCTTGAGAGAACTCTCTGGGGAAAGGATAATGGATGTGTTACCTAGACTGCACAGCATTTCCTTACTGGGGTCCTCGCCATCGGGACCTGTCAAGGCAGCCCTTACACAGTTTCTCACTGCACGCCGGCTCTCCGGTCACCCTGTGGCTGTCAATACACAGCATTAAGTGCGCTGATGATAAATCATCGAATCATCCTTGACCTTGACGGGTGCTCTCCGCCTTTTCCCTCCCGCTAATATTGATGTCCTCTACGTCCCTGCTTTTCGTTCTTCTTTATTCTCGTTCGACTCTGTAGACAGCGCTGTTTGTACTGCCTATGTGATTGGATCTGCTTGTGCGGTGTATTTCGACCCAGTATGAAGTATGACACTCGACCCTATGAAATGCGACGATGTTTGATGTTGAGATTGCATATGACCATGACTTACATTCTACCCCATGTTCACGTCAGTGCGTCATGTGCGTTTGATGTGGCAAACCTCGTTGGGCCTTGAGCGCTTGAGCGCTTGCTTGGGGAATTTTATGGCATCACCCTGCGGAGTAGACGTCAGTGTGTGTTGTTGACCGACACGAAGGGGGTTTTGACACGACCCGAAAGTTTGTCTCGAAAACATGCTCTTGATGACCCTGCAACCGCGGAGGTCACGCCCTCTCCAATCCGGGTTTCCAACACCACAGAACACCGCTCGTACCCCAAGTCCTGGGTGTCCTCTCCAATTATGCTGATCCACAGCTGCGCTGCGTGAAAACAAGAGATGCATTGCGGGCACAAGAACACGACAGGTTTGTTTTCGCACTACGAACGGGAGCGGAACGGTGGGTTTAGGGATGCTTGACATTGCGGGGGTCCTCAGGCCGTCCAAGGTGGGAAAAGGTGGATTAGATCACAAACATTGGGCGCTTCCAAGAGTGAGTGTGCTGATGTCAGCGTAGCGCCCGGACGGTGGCTCGCGTTGGCTTCCGAAATGATGATCGAGGATGGACACCGTGTGAGACCGTTTTCACCTTCAACATAAACGGAACAGACAGTCTTTCTAAACGTGCGTATAAGTTTTGCCATGCAACTGAGTATGTTGAGACCCAGTCATGACACCCGGTTCTTTACTGTGCACGTGACGATGAGCGTACTAGATAAGTTACCACGCGTTACCTTACATCCCTCAGTCCGCTATCATAACATCGGCTGAGGGTAAGTAAATGCTACTCTACGTACACCCTTCTCACTCAACTAACTGTACATAGACTAGAACAGGTGAATAAGACTCATAGTCCGCTATCATAACATCGGCTGAGGACTAGAACAGAACAGATTTCGGGTTTTAATAGAGTATACTGTTGTCGATCCAAGGACAAGAAGTAGGTGTAGATTGGAGAGGAAAAGGGGAGAGCAAGATGTATGCAAGAGGACAGGTGGTAAGGTAAGCAAGTAGAAGGCCTGGCGATGAGCAGGAGAACTGGATGCGAGGGAGGGCGAGTATTGTGGGTGATCACAGGACCAGGGTGAACACCCGCAACTCACTGACGTGCACAAACCGGCACAGGACGCAGAGAGGTGAGAGAGAGAAAGGGCGAAGTAACTTTGAAATGTACACGGAACTTCAAGAACGCGGGCTATGATCATCTATTTGTCGAAGAACACTGGAAGGTGATACAGGTGGATGCTGTACCAATCGGTGATCGTCCAGGGCTGCATTTCTTGAGGGAGGATCGATCGATCAACACCAAGCAACATAGAGTGTCTGACGGTGGCCAGGAAGGGTGGTAGCGAGAGGAATGAAGTAAAGAATAAATTGGAAACATACGAAAGATCATGCCGAACTACATCCAGCACTGGGAGTGGAGTCCGAGAGCAGGAGAGAAAGGAGAGTTAAGTTTTGGGGAGCGGGTGAAGCACAGAATAGGTCGGATTCAGTCACATTCACGACGGGAGCGAGGGAGGCGAAATCGGTTTGCAGGTGCCGGAGTGATGCCGGTGGTTTCAACTTGCTGACAAAGCAAGTCACGAGCGTGCATCGTAGAAAACTCCTTCTCGCCCCGACCTGCCCCTTGTCACCTCAAGGTATTCTCAACGCCAACATTTGCACATACCACTGCCTCGTGCATCCCCGCTGTACTCCTTCTTCACACATGTCGTGGCAACTTCCGCACGTCACCTTTGCTAAACGCCCTCTCTGGTACCGAATCCTTCGCCACGTCCGCCCGCTTTGCAGATTCTGAAAACGCTGCGAACACACCGCCTTGTTTCCATCTTTCTTCCGCTACAATGCATATCTCAACCGGCTTCCTAACTCCCGGCGCAATTGCTGCGTGTCAAATAATTGAACCACAGTGGCTATGCGGTTTCGCTGCCCATGTCCGCGCAGATTCCGTGCCGTCATTTCCTCATTTCCAGCCATGTGCACTACAGCAAGTGCCTCAACATTATATTGGGAGCGGTCGAATGCTGCACTGCTGGTGTCTCCTCGCTGCCCTCGTTCCATCCGAAGCCCAGAGTGTGTTCCGGGTGTAGCTTCCTGGAGCCCAGGCTGATGGATCTCCGTTACTTCCTAGGAAGGGGTCACAGCTTTACAGCCTCATAACTCCGTCAGGCTGTTCGCCCGTTCCATGCTGTACTCCTATCTGAATGCGGTTAGAGCGTTCTTGTAATCTTCATAAAGCTAAACCTGGCGATTTTAGGCGGCGCAGCTTGTGGCCCTAAAACATCGAGTCCCATTGTTGTAGCGGTAATGTTTTCCCCTCGACTGTTGCATTTGCAAACGAGGGGTTCTGCTGGGCACGATGTAGATTTCTTGCATTAACCGTAGGATGGGAAGGTGAAATCGCAAGGTTCAAGGATGGTGCTGACTGACGTAGGCGATGTTAACAACACACATATTCTCACACGAGGCAGAGACTGAATGCTGTGTGTGGCTGTGGACTAGTAATAGGGTACGCATTTCGTCGTCCCCTCATAAATTAGCGGCCCCTGGGCTGGACAACTCTACTGCGTCACCTCGAACCAATTCTCCAGATTGGCTCTCACTAGATCTCACTCGTAAGTCGAGGAAAAGTGCTAGCACGATTGCTGAAGTAACTCAAAGTCTCACATTGCCATGCTCGAAAGCGCGCCCATCATCAATTCTCTGCAATGACCTCCAGCGTAGCCCCATCATTACTTCTCAACATCCCTGGGTCATCGGTTCTGATGAGTGGCCCATCTCGAGAACTGGTGACTGGAGCGCATTCCGTACATCTCCGGGGAGAGACTCGTGATTGGGGTCGACGTATGTCCCGGTTTCACGCGGTATCTGTGAGAACTGTTGACCGACTGAGTGTAGGGCAAGTGACACTCAACATACTGCCCAACGATGTCCTCCTAGAAATATTCGAAATCCATACAGTGAATGCAAGCATCAGTCCATGGCGTCCACTGGTGCACGTTTGCCGCCGATGGCGACATGTTGTGTTTGCGTCAACACGTCGCCTGAATGTGCAACTGTGGTCACGTACACGACTCCTGTGAGGAAGATGCTGGACGTCTGGCCTACTTTGCCCATCGTCATAAAAGACAGTGGTGGCCGAGTTCCCCGAGTGGAGGGTGCTGATAACATCGTTGCCGCACTTGAGCACCGCAACCGTGTCCGTCACATCGACCTCTGGAACACCCCAGTCTCCCTTTTGAAACGACTCGCTGCAGGAATGAATGACCCATTCCCCGCGCTGACATATCTCAGGTTACGCACAGATACTAAAATCGCCCTGGCCTTTCCTGATTCGTTCTCGGGCGGATCTGCCCCCCGTCTACAAACGCTTCGGTTGCAAGGCATAACATTTCTGGCAATACCAGAACTACTCTCGTCTGCCGGTGACCTCGTCGATCTCTTCCTCTCCAATATTCCCCATTCTGGTTACATTTCACCCGAGGCGATGGTCACTGGTCTGTCCACATTGACCAGGCTCGAACAACTTCGGATTTCATTTATGTCACCTCGATCTCGCCCGGATCAACTCACGCCACTGCAGTCGATCCGCGCCATTCTCCCTTCTCTCAACTATTTTTCGTTCAAAGGAGTCAGCGAGTACTTGGAGGACTTCACTTCCCTGTTTGATGCCCCGCTACTGAATGACCTTCGTATCACATTCTTCAATCAACTCGTATTCAATACTCCACGGCTTTGCTCGTTCATCAGTCACGTAGAGAAGCTCCTGTCACCAAATCAAGCACAGATGACGTTTTCCCGTGACTCTGTCAAACTTTCCCTCTTTACAGCTCGTCACCTAAAGTTCACCTTGACGATCCTATGCAGGGGATCAGATTGGCAGCTTTCTTCTCTGGTGCAGGTCTGTGACTCGCCCTTCCTTTCTCTCTTCAATTTGAAGCACCTCGACATCTGCGAGCTTCCGGGTTCAGAACCATATTGGCAAGAGGATGTGGAGGACATCCAATGGCTGGAACTTCTACGCCAGTTTACCACCGTGCAAAATTTATTCCTATCCAGGGAATTTATACCACGTGTCGCGCCTGCCGCGCAAGGGGAAAGAATAATTGACATTTTACCCGCGCTACAAAGCATTTCCTTGCCGGCACCCCTGCGACAGGGACATATCAAACCAGCCATTGCGTCGCTTCTCACTGGGTGGCGGCTCTCCGGTCGCACCGTGGCTGCCAACTGGTTGGAATGGGAGTAAATGTGTGGAAAAATAAATCATCATTGACGAGTTCTCTCTGCTTTCCTTCCCATGATTATCCAATAATATTGACGTCCTCTACCTCCATGCCTATCATCTTCCTTTAATCTCGTTCGACCCCCGTAGCACACAGGTTACGGTATATGTTTTTGCTGCCAAAGTGATCGGATCTCTTGTATGATGACCCAGTATGAACCGTGGTACTCTGTGTTGACCAACTATGGCCATGACTTGCATTCCATCATCAGTACGTCATGCGGGTTTGATATTCGATGCCGAAACCTCGCGCCCAGGCCCAGCTGCCTCTAGGGAACTGCGGGGCATCACCCTGCAGAGTAGGTATCTATGTGTTGTTTATCAACACGAAGAGCATCCTGACACCATCTAAGAGTTCGTCTCGAAAAAAGTTTGAAATATGGTTACGTCTGCCCTCCCGAATTATGCCGACCCCAACAAAACGGCCATTCTGTGCAAAAACAGGAACACGACTGTCAACGTTTAAACGCGTGACAGATCTGTTTTCGCACACAAATGGGAGTGGGAGAGTAGACTTAGAAATGCTTGGCATTGCGAGGCCCTAAAGCTGGCCAAGGCAGGGCGCTCGGATGGGCCAGATCATGGCCGTTGAGTGTTTCCAAGGGCCAAGGGTGAGGGTTGCGATAGTAGTGTAGCTCCTGGATTGTGGCTCGTGTCGGCTTCTGCACGACTCTGGACGGATGTATGGACGTGCTTAGAGATCGGCGAGACCACACAAAGGTCAAGATGACAAGTTGCGCAAGTGAAACGATGGTCAGATTTGGGAAACGAGGATGGGCACTGGCATCACGTAAGGTCGTTTTCATCATCAACATAAACATGCCACATGGCCTTCCTAAACGCGTGTGAACACATTGTGGGCATGAGTACACTGTTGTCCTCCAAGGGAAAGAAGTAGACGTAAATTGGAGAAGAAAAGGATGGCGGCAAGAGGATAGGTCGTAAGAAAAAATACAAGGGGTAATGCTAAGTAGGACTAGATGCGATGAAAGGTGAGCTCGGCGCTGTAGCGCGCTGTGAGGGCACATGAGCGAGTTCGAGGGAAAAGGGCCGACGAGGATCAAGCCCGACGGATGCAGAAGAAGGTGGGGTGAGAGGAAGGCCGAGAAGGAAAGAGGGAGGAGAGACCGAAGCGAGAATGGCTCAGGCTCACTCGGAGTTCGTAAGGCGAGGAAGCGTTGTTCTTTAGGAAGGGCTGTACTCAGCGGAGTTCGATGACCCGAAACGCACGACGACGCGATAGCTCAGTTTGGCGTCGGACTATCGGAACTGTATCAGAAGGGGGGGGGAGAAATGATAAAGGAGACAAGAGGAGTTTACACGAGTGAGAGAGGAGGAAAGAGGGGGGCGAGTCGAGCCCTGTGCTGTTCGTATCTTCAAGAGCCTATGCATTCCTACCTACCGGCGGTCCTGAAGTACCGTATGGGTACGAAGGGAAGGAAACGATCATCGAGAGAAGGGGGAGCCGCCAATTGCGAGGCGGGCAATGCGAAACAAGACAGGAGTCGATATCAAAAGAGGGTGAGACAGAAAACCATAAAGAGTAGGGTATGCCGAACTCGTTTGACCTTGGTGAACTCCGAACGTGGCGAGGGCGGAGGAGAGAATCGGGAAGCGGGCTGACTGGCTGACAAAGCAAATCACGTGTTTTCTTCTGCTTCTGCTTTTCAATAGTCTAATCGGCCCACCTCAACATGTTGACGCTTACATGAAAACGCGAGGGTGTGAGTAGCGCATCACAGGGGGGTGGGCGAGCGCATCACAGGGGGGTGGGCGAGCGCATCACAGGGGGGTGGGCGACCCCCCTTCAGAACAAGAATTTATTGCGAAGGGAGCACAGCGAGGACTCGAACGAGAAAGGCGGAAAAGGAAACGCAGGGCAGACGGCCCGGACAGTACAAGTAGAATGACGCGGCAAACGAAGACGCGAGACAAAGCGAGCGCTGAAACATAACAGGAAGGCGGAAAAAAAACAGCGGATACAGTGTACAGAAGGTACCGGACACGGAGAAAGCGGAGCGACACGGGAGGGTGGGAGGGTGCGCGAAAAAGCTGGGCTGGAAGGACTGAGGAGCGTCAGCGAGAGAAGTAAGAAAGGGAGAGGTGCAGCGAGGACGGACCTGACAGGTGGGAGGTGAGAGACGCGGCATCTCAAAGGGGCCCTCTCCACCTTTAACCCACAGGGGGATCCAACACCGGCTCAGATCACTGCGGCGCGACTGCCGCATCTGAGAGGTGACCCCTGTGTGTGCGAGGCGGGATCAGCGGATCCAGGCGGGAGCAATGTGGGAGTGATCGCGCTGATCATCACCGACGATGTCCGAGGCAAGCACGGCGGGAAACACGCAGCGGCGTGAGCAAGCGGGAGGCACAGCGGGAACACGCAGCGGCGCGAGGCAGCGGGAACGGCGGGAACACGCAGTGGTGAGAGGCAGCGGAAAGGCGGGAAACACACAGCGGCGTGAGGCAGCGGGAAGCGCGGCGGGAACACACAGCGGCGTGAGGAAGCGGGAAGCAACGGCGTGAACCGCATAGCGACATGGGGAGAAGCGAGGGAATGGAAAGCGATGGCGCGGCCATCAAGCGCGGGAAGCGAGGGAGTGTGAGGCACTCCGATTAGACTCAAGTAAACACATTTAAAATCGACTAATCGGCCCACCTCAACATGTTGACGCTTACATGAAAACGCGAGGGTGTGAGTAGCGCATCACAGGGGGGTGGGCGACCCCCCTTCAGAACAAGAATTTATTGCGAAGGGAGCACAGCGAGGACTCGAACGAGAAAGGCGGAAAAGGAAACGCAGGGCAGACGGCCCGGACAGTATGATGGAGGTAAAGAGGAGTGGAGGAGGAAGGGAGGCTGGTGGTGTGAGGGGAAGAAGGGAAAGGGCCGTCAGTTGGCAGGCGGAGGCGCGGGAGGAACAATAAAGCAGCGCGGAGTCCTTCCGGATGGAAATCCGAAAGGCATGTGAAGCCCACCGGCCGAGAGTCTGTACGCGGTCATAGGAAGACCCGCGGGTGCGGAAAGACGGCGGGAGGAAGCGAAAGAGAGCAGGAGGAAGTGATGCAGGCAAGCGAGGTACCACAAGTGTGTGGGAAATGTCGTGAGACCCCCGGCGGGGGGCAAAGAAAGTGCCACCCCCCGAGCGGGGAAGGGCCACCGAATAAATGCGGGAGGAAGCGAGGCGACGAGAAAGGTGTGCGAGTGGGGGAAAGGGCTGTAAGAACCCGTCATGCGGTGATCGAGACGTAGCCACCCCCAAGCGGGGAAGGGTCACCGAATAAATGCGAGAGGAAGCGAAGGCGACGAGTAAGGTGTGCAAGTGGGGGAAAGGGCTGTAAGAACCCGTCATGCGGTGATCGGGACGTAGTAAGGCCCAAGGATGTGGACGGAACGCGACAAGACTCGAGGCAGGTGCGAATGGGAGAGCAGGTTGGGCAGTGGAGGGCGGAACCGGGAGCGCAGGTTCATTGCAGGCGGAAAAAAACTCAGGCAGCGGGGGTGCAACAAGTATTTGCAACAGCGAGTGGCAAAGGTATTGGGGCAAAGGGACATCCACAAGCAAGCGTGTTAGTGGGGAGCGAAGGCGTGCATGAAACGCGACGTGCCATGCGGGCAAAGGGCGGCGCCATACTGAGATGGCCAGGACGAGGCCCGGGTTTGCCACCGCGAGTGGCGAAGGTGTTGCAGGAAATGCGACGAGCCAGGCGGGCAAGGGACTGCGCCATACTGAGATGGCCAGGACGGGTGCAGTGTTTGCCACACCGAGTGCAAAGGTGTTGCAGGAAACGCGACGTGCCACGCGGGCAAAGGGGCTGCGCGATACAGAGAAGGCCAGGACGCACCCAGTGTTTGCCACAGCGAGTGACAAAGGCGTTGCAGGAAATGCGATGTGCTAGGCGGGCAAAGGGCTACGCGATACTGAGGTGGCCAGGATGGAACCAGTGTATGCCACAGCGGAGGGCAAAGGAGTTGCAGGAAACGCGACGAGCCAGGCGGGCAAAGCGCTGCGCGATACTGGGATGGCCAGGACGGGAAACGCGAGGTGCCAGGCGGGCGAAGAGCTGCGCGATACTGAGATGGCCAGGACGGGGCCAGTGCTTGCCAGAGCGAGTGGCAAAGGCGTTGCGGTAAACGGCTCATCCACGAGCAAGCGTGCAAGTCGCGAGCGAGAAAGTGGAGGAAACCCAACGTGGGAGCGGTAGGTTTCAACCGGTGTTTGCCACAGCGAGTGGGAAAGGTGTTGCGGGGAACCAGTTCATACACAAGCAAGCGTGCGAGCAGGGCGCGAGGATGTGCAAGAAACGCGAGGTGCCAGGCGGGCGAAGCGCGGCGTGATAAGATCCGAGGTGGTAGCGGTAGGTGGAGCATGTTCCCGCTCAGGAGGCTAGGACGATGACCAGTGTCAGCGGGTGCCACAGCGAGTGGCGAAGGTAAGGGTGCGAGTGGGGAGCGAGGATGTGCAGGGAACGCGTGGTCCCGGTCGGGCAAAGGACAGCGCGAAAAAGACTCGAGGCCGGAGCGGTACTCCGAGCAGGATGAGCGGTCAACGGCATAAACCAAGAACGCAGGTGGGTTCCGGGCTGAAAGGCTTAGGTAGCCATGGCTGATGTCAGAGTAGACACCCAGCCGAGTGTGTGACAGAGTGTGCCATGCCGCAGCTGTGAGTCCGGAGGTGGAAGAAGCCCGGTTGCAACGCGGAGGGTGGAATGAGAAGAGGTGAAGGCGCAGCCGAGCGCGGAACTGAAAGCCACCTGCAGGGGGCCTCCAGGAGAAAGCGTTAGCAACGGTGTCCCGGATGTCCGAGACGAGAAAACCCGGAGGTGGATGGAGTGCCAAGGGGCAGGAATGGGGGACCCAGAAACGCAAGCCCTGCAAGGGAAGCATCTCAAAAGGCACGGGGTGACCACTAGCATGCCCCGAAGTGCGCTGGAACGGGTTCGTGAACCATTGGAAAAGGGCGTGCGATGAGGGAGATGATGAAGATGTGGGCATGCATGATGTTCGTGCCGCGGAAGCCCACCTCACGCACCCAATGAAGTGCATGGAAACGCGAAGAGACTGACGGTGTGAGTGCACGGAGGAGATCGGCCTACCGAGAGGAGGCAGTGCGACAGAACTCCTGTTGAAATGACATCGGCGAAGTCGTAATGCGAGTAAGCGAGGAGCCCGAAGCGCCCCTGAATGGAGAGCGAAAGCTCGGGATGCAGTGGACCTGCTCGAAACCTCCACATCCGACGATCGTGACAAATTGGCGGGAAGCCACAGTGTACATTGGGTGACGACTGTACAGTTCGGCGTCATCGGACTTGAAACCCCATTGTCGAGGAGACCCTTGCTTGAAGCGGTCCGAAAGGGAGCAAGTAACTTCAAGTTGTGTCCGAGAAGATGGGGGGTGTCGAGGTTGTCGACGACATCGTCCCGTGCCAAACGAATTCGTCTGAGGTCGCCAGCACGGTTTGAGGACAACCCGGTGCTTTCCCGTTCTAATTTCGGATGGTAAGGCCCGGAATGGTGATCATCCCGGGCAGAGAAGAGCCGGTTGGGAAACCGAAGAGAAAAAAGGGGGGGCAAGGAAAGGAACCGTCCGAGCGGCTCCTCTTCATCGGATTGGGGCGCGAAGCGAAGAGTGCAGGATCGTCGTCACAACGAAACAGCTCCCTCCTCCTGACCCCGTTATCGTATGACGACCCGGACCGGTGCACGATGCGGTGAAAACGGCGGCTTTCTCGAGGTCGACGAAGGAGTTCATGACGACGTGGCCGCGGGGCGTAAAAGAAAGACAGGCGTCGTTCGCCAGGTGAAAGGTGTCTCCCTTTCCGGGTGCCCGGAGTCGAGAGCAAAACCGTGGGCGCCCGACTGACATTGGTCGCAAGAAAGGAAGGGAGGTCTCCAACCCCTGATCAGCATGGGGTCGTCGGTGAATTGCGTCGTGCATGACCTTTCAGTTTCAGCGTAGCCTGACCGCGCAATCCCGAAACCGAGTGGCTGGCCGCTCAGTGCTCAGCTCTTGCGATCGTAGTCGACATCCATTGGCGGTATGCACCGGATTCGGGGTCAAGATCGCCCTACCGTGTCCTTGTACCCCCGCGGGTGGCGTTCGAAAGATCGCACAAGGTGGCGGACTGCTTCTTGCCCCGTATTCTGTCCGCCTCTGCAGTAGTGAACGACGGTGAGCTATTGCACTCCGACGTCATGCCCGGGCGATTCCCGGCTGCGCATGTCCTGTCGACTTTCCGGATGCAAGTATCGCTGTTCGTCATAGGTGGCTATTGCACACCGACGTCATGCCCGGGCGATTCCCGGCTGCGCATGTCCTGTCGTCCTTCCCCGGATGCAAGCGTTGCTGTTCGTCACAGGTGGGAGGTGAGAGACGCCAGAACGGACTGATTTGGTGATTCGAAAGATGTATGAAACAAAGGTGCGCGAAAAAGCTGGGCTGGAAGGACTGAGGAGCGTCAGCGAGAGAAGTAAGAAAGGGAGAGGTGCAGCGAGGACGGACCTGACAGGTGGGAGGTGAGAGACGCGGCATCTCAAAGGGGCCCTCTCCACCTTTAACCCACAGGGGGATCCAACACCGGCTCAGATCACTGCGGCGCGACTGCCGCATCTGAGAGGTGACCCCTGTGTGTGCGAGGCGGGATCAGCGGATCCAGGCGGGAGCAATGTGGGAGTGATCGCGCTGATCATCACCGACGATGTCCGAGGCAAGCACGGCGGGAAACACGCAGCGGCGTGAGCAAGCGGGAGGCACAGCGGGAACACGCAGCGGCGCGAGGCAGCGGGAACGGCGGGAACACGCAGTGGTGAGAGGCAGCGGAAAGGCGGGAAACACACAGCGGCGTGAGGCAGCGGGAAGCGCGGCGGGAACACACAGCGGCGTGAGGAAGCGGGAAGCAATGGCGTGAACCGCATAGCGACATGGGGAGAAGCGAGGGAATGGAAAGCGATGGCGCGGCCATCAAGCGCGGGAAGCGAGGGAGTGTGAGGCACTCCGATTAGACTCAAGTAAACACATTTAAAATCGATTAATCCCCTACGCAGCGAGAAAGGAAAAAATATTACGTAAAATCGGCCAGAAAAGGTGGAATTAGTCAGAGTGACCAGCTCGCTTTGTAAGTGCTTACTAATCGCTCTTTCTTCGTGCTTTCTCTTCCCCCCCTTCCCCGTTTCCCACACTCGCTTACTAAGCTGCTGTCCACTTCTGCTCTGCTGCCCACATGCTTACCAAGCATCAGCACACTCGAAAAACTCGAAAATTGCTGCCACCTGACACTGTACACAGCCCCCGCCTTTAAAAACTTTGTTCCCACACTTTAAAAACTGTTACAGATAACTTTTCTGACACTTCAAAATGGCCACAACTTTCTCTGACTGATATTTTTTGACAATATAACTTTTAAATAAGTTTCTCACACTTGAATAAATCAGCCAAAGAACCTTCTCACACCTAAAAATTAACATGAAAACTGTCAAAATTGTGGCAACTTTACTGATATTACTTTCTCACACCACAACTTTACTGACTTTTGTGCTACCACCTTGGCTACCACTCTACTTTAAACTGTAAATCAAAAATATAATATGAGTGGTTTTGTGACATCTTATTAACTTGCAAAATGAAATGTTTATCAAGTACTTTAGAATCATAAAATGAATGAAAATTACAGTAACCATAACTGATTTTCTCCCACTAACATGAGAACTGTCAAAATTGTGACAACTTTACTGATATTACTTTCTCACACAACTTTTGTACTGACTTTTACTTCAAAATATTAAAGATAACTTTAGTCACTGACTTTCTTACTTTAAAGTTGGCTGGACTCTGTAACACTGCCACTCTACTTCTTAAACTGTAAATCAAAAATTTAAAATGTGTGTTCTGTGACATCTTATTATGTTTATAACTTATAAAATGGAGCAAAATTTATTGTGAATGTTTATCAAGGGCTTTAAATCATTAAATGAATGAAAATTAACTGTAACTGACTTTGTAACATGTATCACTTGCTAAATATTGCTGACAGTTTGATAAAAAAATGTTATTGAGGACTGAACCTCTTCAGTTACTTTGTAAAAAAAAAGTAAAATGGTATTACGATAAATACTATGATTACTTATAAAAATGATTTTATAAATTTGTTAGAAACATGGGAGTGTACATCCTAAAATAACATTCTCACATTTACTGTAAAAATTGGCTTACTTTTCTATATGCTAAAATTGCTTATAACTTTAGACCCTTTGCTCTTACACTTGAACACATTAGCCAGATGACTTTTGTTATGCAACTATGTACTGGCTATACTTTAACAGTAGCTGTCACTCAAATGGAAAATGTGATATAAAGTTTGGATCTATGACATTGTATTATATATTTTAAATTAGAATGAAACTTTATGATGACATTTTGTGAAAGTTTAAGTGCTACTGAGGTAAATAGTGTATATACAGGAATATGATGATGTATCTATGTATCTAACATGACTGGGATTACTTTGAGTGTGCGTGCACAGGGGGTTTGGGGGCGCAGCCCCCAACAAGTTAGAGTCTCATGCCGTAGGCATGAACTTTAGCTTGTTGCAGACGGAGTTCATTCCATGTGCCAGATCCTCTTTCGGGTCTGTCCTGTCCACCTCTGCACCGCAACTCTCCCTTCAATTAAGAAACTGCACGTGGCAGGGCCAACTCCAGGTGGTACTGGTCTACCCCCAATCTTAGAGGCCTGTGATTTCCAGGAATGCCCCCTCGCCACTACAGTTCTGAACAAAGCTCAGGTACCAGTGCACAACGAAAGTTGCAAAGTAAGTGTGCCCAGTATTGACGTCGCGCTTTTCCTGAGCTTGCAACACGGAAAATATACACTTACAGGGGCGTGTCACTCTTACTCCGCGACTCCCTCGAAACTCCAGAGTCTCCAGTGGGGTCCGGGAACGAGTCAGGGACCTGTTTTTCGACTATCAGGCTAGTTCTTTCTTCCAGTCTTCCAAAATAACAACTCTATCCTTGTTCCCCTCACCTCTTTTCTCTGCGATGCCATCTTCCCGTCCACATCCGCGTCAAGCTCCCCACCCCCAATCTGCCTCGTGGACGCTTACTGCGGCGCCGGCCTCTTTGCTCCCACCCTCGTCCCACACTTCAGACAAGTTGCCGGGATCGGGCTCTCCGCTGACTCGATCCGCAACGCAAGGGGTGCAACGACAAAGTATCCGTACTGCAGCTGCTCACCTTACGTGCGCAGGCGCGTGTACGTAGCCACAACGTACGCACGCAGGCTAGGGATTTCGGATGGATCGTCTCTTGGTCTGCTGACGAGGTGGCAGAGGGGAGAGGCCAGGGAAAGGACGTGCTGGAAAGTCTGAGAGGCTTTGATTTTGTAACAACCCACACGGAGTCAGTCACTGTCCTCAGGCTCGCGTTATGAACACAAGGATTTGGCCCAAACATGTTTCATTTGCCATCACGAAAAGTGCAAGAAGTAGGGTTTATCTTTGCAAGGACCACCTCGCTTACAAAGCATGACCAATCAGGGGTAAATCCTGAAATGAGGGGGTCATACTATACAAGGACTGCCTCTACTGCCAGATCATGTTTATTAGCCAATGTACTGTAGTATTGTTGGCTATGTGGGGAATCTATGCATTGGTCTGGCAAGAAAGTATCCTAATAGATGAATTTGCTTGTTTCTTGTAAGATTTTTTCATATCAGACATATGCTCATCAGATAGTCATCAATATTGTGCACTGATTCAAAGGATATGTAAGAATATCATCAATTAGACCAAAATCAGTGCTAATTTTGGGCTTTCTGGTGTAAATCAGGCAAGATCACTGGCTGATAATTACCTTTTCAGCAATGCATATCCAAGTTCATCACCATTCTGGTGCTCTTATTGCCTACTTACCCTGATTTTGGCTCATTTATCACACTTTATATGTACTTTCGATGTAAACACCTTATTTATACTATCTATAACTAGCCAGTACAGTGATACTGTAATACAGAGCAACATAATTTGTGCCCACTATGTGTTCCTGTTTCAGTTTCACAACTCGTGACAGGGCCCGGGTATGTCGCTCCTGTGCAACTCAACTACAGTACCCGTATGGCTCTCGTCCGCGCCCATCGCACTCACCTTCGTTGAGGCCGCGCGCACCGGCCGCTCCGCCCTCCTCGCGTGCCCAGTGTGGAGCGTTTTGACCAACAGCCAGTCGCATCACCTTTTCTGTACAGGTGGCACCATCAACAATTTTCACGTCGCGTGACACCACATCCGTGAAATCTTGACCGTGATATGGTAACGC
Source organism: Russula brevipes (assembly GCA_022496215.1). NCBI lineage: Eukaryota > Fungi > Basidiomycota > Agaricomycetes > Russulales > Russulaceae > Russula > Russula brevipes. Next base: position 139,879 of record WTXF01000076.1, on the reverse strand, counting down.
TGTACTGCACTGTGCTGTCGTCGTCACGGAGGCGTCCGGTGTCCGGTACAGTATCAGATCGGTGTCGTGTCAGACGCGGAAAGCCACTCCCTGTTCACCAATTCAACACCTCGACCGGGACCCGCTACACCTTGACTCACTCAATGTGCTATAACGGGTGTCATATTCAGAGGAATGCCAGTAGAGCCCAGCTGCATCACCAGACACTTGAACAGCCACCAGAGCTATAAACACGATGAGGATCAACTGGACAGACAGGTGCAAGGAAAGTCAACACGCACAGGCACGATGACGGTGAGCGCGGCAAATGCCACACCAATCGCGACACTCATTAAGAAAGTGCCAACGACACTGCCAGTTGGCGCGAACTCGGTATACGTAAACGCGGGGCCATCACACACAGGGAGGCCCGAGGCCCCTCCCCCACCCGTGTGCGCGCAAGCTCGAGCAGGCCTGCAGTGCACTTCACAACCCAAAGACACCGCCGATATGCGCAGCCGGGGCGAGGCACGGCGGCACTGTGCACACGCACGGCTCCAGTCTTCGGGCTCGCCCTTGCACTGCGACGCGATGACCATCGGTGAGGGCGCGCTCTTCAGCATGAACAGGGCGGGTGTGGGCACCGGCCATCCTCGAAAGTGGAGGGGTCCATCGATGGGCGACGCATCGGGGTCACTATGTTCGAAATCAAAATAGAGTTAGTAAAGGAGGGAGATGAAAATAAGTGAAACACACACTGTATGGATGTTGTGCTTGGCCCAGAGAGTTTGAGCGTCGTCGATGAATTCTGATGAAGAGATGGGTGCGAGTGTGAGTAGAAGGCTAATCCTGGCGGCATCCTTGTTGCTTGCTCGCCCACCAATGAATCCCGCGGTGATTGCTGACTTGGAGGTGCCTTTAATGAATAACAATTCAGCATCTCGCACCCAGAATAAGTGAAGAAAAGACCCCGCACAAGGTGGTTCGCATCGCGATGTACGAATATCACGAGGTAAACCCTCGTCAAACACTCGTTTCACGAGCATCTCCTATGGGCCCTTTGTCCCCGACTTCGATGGACACTTTATGTCACCAGTTGAATTTATCTTGTCAGGTAGCCATCCATTTTGTGTGAAAGTAAAGGCCAGCATGAGCTACCAAACCCCATTCAAAGGAAGACCAGTGGCAGCGGACGAAGACGAGAACAAGCGGAGCGATGAGAGGTGGAAGGCGGTGAGCGTGGGCCGGGGTTCGAGGAGGACGATTGGGAGAGAAAGATGGGAAGACCAGACAATGAGGGAGGCAGTCGAGGGTGGACGGTCGACAGAAGGCAGAGGGCGAGAGGCAAGGATGAGAGCAGGAGCGAGAATGAGAACGGGATGAGAGGAGAGGGGAGGGCGGACGAGGATAAAGAAAAATGGGGGTCTTTGGTGAAATCCGTTGGGGTAGCGAAATGAGTAGTTGTACGGACATATTTGGCTCTGACTCACGCGTACTCACGCGTACTCACGGCCCGTCGGTTACCCGGCCTCAGATCACTCGACTTCCAAGTCAACTTCTGTACCCCATTAAGAACCCCATTATATTGTCTGAGCAGTAGTGCATGTGGAAGCCGGCCAAGTCAGGTACCAAATCAGTACTCAGCATCAAGATTGCCCAGGCAGATCGCCAAGGTCTGCCCATCCCGTGCCCTTAGTGTTGGACAAGGGTATGGTGGTGTATGCGTGTATGGGTCAGGTCCTCGGGTACGATGGGGCGGGGATCTCAACCCGGACAATACCGTGACCCGTTCACGGGTTTGGACGGGTTTTGCACTCTGCCCAACCACCAGCCCTCAACGTCCTCGACGCACTCGCACTGGTCGCCGCCTGCAAGAGCGCCACCGCCTGCCCCAACTGCGACACCGCTGACAGCCCCACGCGCCCTGCGACGTCCCCGTCGTCATTCTTGGACCCGCAGCCCACGGGATTCCAGCCGTCTTTGGCCCCGCAGCGACGCAGTAGCGACGCTCCTCAAGACCCCAAGACCCCGACAAACGCAAAACTCAAGTCGTTCGCAACCTCCGCAAGATTGTCGTCCCTGGCACCGCCAGCCCCCAGCCCTCAAGACCCCTCGACCGTGCACGGTAACACGGCCGCAGCGCCTTAGCCGCACTGTTTGTGGCTCAGGGCCCCCTTGGTGACACTTTGGTGACACGACGCTCCCCTCAGGACCACAGGTAGCGGCCCTCGCACATGGCCTCGACCGTGCGCGGTTGGGGAGCCTCAGCCGCACTCGATGTGGCCCCGGGCTCCATTGGCGACGCGACGCCCTCCACCCGAGGAGGTGCCCCTCCAAGGCCACGGGTAGTGGCCCTCTTCGGAGGGGCCTGCTCCGCGATGTGACGCCCTCCTCCCGAGGAGGCACCCCCTCAAGACTACCCCTAGCGGCCCTCTTCGGAGGGGCCTGCTCCGCATCGGTCGAAAGCTCTTGTGCAGGCCAGTTGGCCTCGCACATGGTCTCGACCGTGCGCGACTGCGGCGCCTCAGCCACCTCGCCTTTGGACCGGAATCGTGCCCCAAATCGCTGGGGCCTTCCAAACACATCAGAAAGCACGGGAGGGGTCGCGAGCGTGGCACTCGCCCTCGCACCCGCACCCGCCCTCGCACCAGCACCCGCCCTCGCACGCACCCGCCGCGCGCCCCTCCCACCACCACGTTCTTCCCGCCCGCCTTGGGACATTCGCGGCCGCATTCGCACTCACACCCGCAGCGTGCCCCTCCCACCAGGACGACCTCCCCGCCCGCCTCGGTACCCAACACGCGCTGTCGTGTCGTCGTCCGCCGCCGGCTCGCGTTCCCCATCGCCACAGCCACAGCCAAGGCCACCGCTGCGCACGAGCGCACGCGTCGGGCCCCGCCGGTCCTCGCCTCGCTAGCCGCGTCAACCGTGCGGCTCGTCGACGCGGGCAGCGCGGCCGTCTCGGCGGCCACCCACGCTGTCCCACACCTTCTCAGGGATACTATGTAGTATATTTTGTAAAGCTTATAGTAATACTTTAATAAATTACCACGGGTTGAACTCGCAGAGGGTTCAACCCGTGGTTTAATCTACCGCGGTTTCAACCTATTCCCGGGTGCGGTGTGACCGGAAGTCACCCGCTGTGTGACCCATGTCCAGCAAGTCCAACTGGGAGACTCCATGCAATAAGGAGGCCACCCCCTTTGCTCATGATGCCATTCTGCCATTCCTTCCCAAGATCATCACTTATATTGGAATTGTGTTGCATGGGCAGGTGGTACATTACCAACTCAACACAGATAGGTGATTGCCCTACAATCTCTCCCCAAATTGGGTCGCGTTGTATATGACCATCGGAATTGGTGACAATGAGCTAAGGGCTCCCATCACATGGATATTATTACCTAAGCTACCTACTTTTGACCCTTTTCGTGATGGCTGTCCAACTGCACATCACAAGGATTTGCTGAAGTATTTGTCATCGGATATGGTGTAAAGGCTAACATTACCGCCTCTCAAAGGACCTGTCCTGTACGCGGTAGCTCGGGGTTCGATTCCCCGTATCCGAATTGTTTTTACCCCACAACATGTCCCTTTACCCGCCAGCCTACGTCGTCCATGGCTAGCATGACTCACCGCTTCATCTCACCGGGAGATAGTTCGCCTGTCACAACTATTTCTTCAGAATACTGTTTACGTCAGGTCAGTCTAATTGGAGCGTTGCGTATTCTCCGCGAAGGCCGTCATTGTTCACTTACTCGTTCGTGAGCTGAAGTTCTTCTGAGAGGATGTGCATTTCTGGCCCCGTTTGTAGGATTACAAAGTGAGATGACGAAGTTCGGAGATGGCGCTGGCTGACGCTCTAATAAGGTTTGGTCTCGGCGGTTCATGGTCATTGAGGCGGTGTTAACAACATATATTCACACACGAGGCGAACTGGATAGGTGTGCTGCACCCACGTGTGTGGCAGTGTAATAGTATCTTGTCGTTCGCCTAAGCCTTGTGCTAACTGTAACTATTCTAGCTAATGCTTAGTGATGGGCCCTCGCTCGTAAGTCAAGTGAATTTCCAGCGCCATTGCTGAAGTAATTGAAATCCATATCTACTAGTAGCCATGCTCAAAAGCGTCAAGTCTCTGCAGTGACCCCCAGCGTAGCCCCATCACTTCCCGACATCTCTGGATCATCGGTTCCGACGACGAGCGGCCCATCTCAAGAACTAGTGATTCGAGGGCATTCCGTACGCCTCAAGCGAAAGACTGGCCGACGTATGTCTTTTCTGCAGTACCTGTAACCACTGTTGAACAACCGAGTGTAGGCCGAGTGACAATCGACATACTCCCCGACGATGTCCTCCTGGAAATATTCGATGTCGATACCATGAATCAGGGCACACAACGGTGGCATATCCTGGTGCATGTTTGCCGACGGTGGCGAAGTGTTGTGTTCGCATCAACACGTCGCCTGAATCTGCAACTCCGGTGCACATACAAGACCCCTGTGAGGAAGACACTGGACGTCTGGCCGGCGTTGCCCATCATTATAGGGGACTGTGATCGCCGAGTTCCACGAGCGAAGGGCGCCGACAACGTCGTTGCCGCACTCGAGCATCACGATCGCGTCTGTCACATCGACCTCTGGAACACCCCGAAGTCTGATCTGAACCGATTCGCCGCGGCAATGAGGGATCCATTCCCAAAACTGACACATCTCGACCTTCGCACGATAAAGAAAAGCACGGTGCTTGTCCTTCCTAATTCGTTCTTGGGCGGATCTGCCCCACGTCTGCAAACACTCGCTTTGCATCGCATCTCGTTTCCGGCAATACCAAGGCTACTTTCGTCTGCCATCGACCTCGTTACTCTTGACCTTCACAACATTCCCCATTCTGGGTACATTTCACCCGAGGCGCTGGCCACGAGTCTGTCCGAATTGACAAGGCTCGAAAGACTTTCCATCGGATTCCTATCCCCTAGATCTCACCCGGGCACGGGTCAGCCAAGTCCACCTCGGTCGATCCGCACAATTCTTCCTGCTCTCAAAGTTTTTGTGTTTCGCGGTGTCAGCGAGTACTTGGAGGACCTCACTTCCCGCATCGATGCCCCGCTACTCAGTTACCTTCATATCACTTTCTTTACTCAACTCATATTCAACACTCCACGACTCTGTGCGTTCATCAGTCATGCGAAGAACCTCAGGTCACAAAGTCAAGCGCATATGACATTCCGCCGTGGTGCTGTCGAACTTTTCCGAATGACACCTGGTCACCTAGGGCTCAAGTTGACGATCCTATGCAAGGCATCGGATTGGCAGCTTTCTTCTCTGGTGCAGGTCTGCGACTCGCCCTTCCTTTCCCTCTTCAATTTGGAACGACTCAAGATCTACGAGTATCCGTATCTACCACGACATTGGCTGGATGATGTGGAGAACGTCCAATGGCTGGAACTTCTCCATCCATTCACCACTTTGAAAAGTCTATCCCTATCCGAGGTATTTACACCACGCGTCGTACCCGCCTTGCAAGGGCTCTCTGGGGAAGGAATAATGGAGGTGTTGCCCGCGTTACAAAGTATTTCCTTACCGGAGTCCTCGCTATCGGGGCCTGTCGAAAACGCCCTTGCGCAGTTTCTCACTGCACGGCAGCTGTCCAGTCGCCCTGTGACCGTGAATCCGCAGGGACAGGAGTAAGTGTGCCGAAGATAAGTCATCACCATTGACGAGTGCTCTCTTCTTTCTTCCCCACCAGGATTGATGCATATTGACGTCCTGTCCGTCCCTGCCTATTTGTTCTCTTTTACTCGTTCGACACCGTAACAGGCAGCCTGGTTACAGTACTTTTTTTTTATGACCCAGTATGAGTTGTGGCACTCAATTCTATGGAACACGACGTTTTTGGGTATCGAGCATTGACCGGATATGACTGAGACTTGCACTCTACGGTCTCTATCTCATGCTCAGGTCAGCGCGCCATGGGAATTTAACGTTTGATGTGGCGAACCTCGGTAGGCCTTGCGCCCGACTCCCACTTGGGAATTGCAGGGCGTCACTCCTGCGGATTAGGCGTCCGTGTGTGTTGTCGGTCAACGCCAAGAGCTCCTTGACATCATCTGAATCTCGAGAAAAATTCGAATTAAGGTTACCCCGATAACCTTGCAAGGATGAAGGGCGCGATCTCTACAGTGCTGCATATACTGAAATTTCTCATTGTGCTCTCCCCCAGTATGCTAATTTACGGCGAGAAACAGTTGCGTGTGGCGAAAAAACAAGAGCTGATCGCGAGCAAAAGAATACTGTACAAACGTCGACGCTTGAATGTATGACGGACAGGTGACTTCGCATGCGAATGGGAGCGGAAGGGTAGACTTAGGAGCATTGGCTTCCGCACGACTCAGGACAAAGTCAGAGGAGGCAATATGGCTATTCAACTGAATTCAAATTCGGACCTGACAGCAACACGACCGTAAGCCAATAGGTATAGTCGAGTGGCCACTGTCGCTGTCGAGTGGAACGCATGCCCTCGCCCGATACCCATGGACACCCCACGGCAGTCCTTGCTAGTGGCACTTGCAATGAAAGCCATTCGGGGTGGGCAGGGGAAGTTGCGGGTGCAGGAGCGCTAGCAGGAGCCAGGAACAGAGCGGGGTCCGGAACAACTTGCTGACGAAGCAAGTCGCGTGAGTGCGTGCGTTTTCAAAAAAAAAGTATTTTCTCCTTTTCACCACATACCCTTCCACAAGTGACTTGACATTGGAAGCAGCCGAATGTCCTAGCAGCGCTACTAGTGTGCCCTCGATGTCCGAGTTCAGCAACGTCTACAGTGGTCGACGGCCAGCGGGGTCTCCATTTCTTCTTGACAGCCTTATGCGATCCCATCAGAAATCAGTCCAACTGTCCCTTTCATGATTGTACCCCAATCTGAATGCGGTTAGATCGTTGTATGTGGTAGCCATGGCGATGTGGGATTGTCCACCCCAGGGCTTGTCAATTTTTGCGAAATGTTATCCAAGTCCCGTTGCTAGTTGCTACAGTACAGTGGGAATTGGCCACCTGCTACATTCGCAAATGGGAAGCTCGTTCTATGTGCACTTCTGGGACTATTCGTGGGATTGGATGGGGGAAATGACCTGCTGAACTCAACAGCAATAAGGTTGGTTCTCCGTCTATCAATTCTCACGTCCCGGGTGTGTATTTCATCGTTTGCCTATAAATTAGTTGTCTCTGTCACCAAGTCTCTGCAACTGCAGCGACCTCCAGCGTAGATCCATCATTACCTCTCAACGTCCCTGTATCTTCGATTCTAATCAGTGGCCCATCCCACGAACCGGTGGTCAGAGGGCATTCCTTGCATCTCAGGGAGATGCCCGGCAATGAGGGCCAACGTACGTCTTTTGTGCGTTGTGCAGTATCGGTGGGACGCTGACCAGTGGAGTAGTGACAATCGACATACTCCCCGACGAGGTCCTCCTAGAAATATTCGATATCTACATGGACTACGACAACGTACATCGATGGCCCACACTGGTGCACGTTTGCAGACGATGGCGAAGTGTTGTGTTTGCATCAACACGTCGCCTGAATTTGCGACTTCGGTGCACATACAAGACTCCTGTGGGGAAGACACTGGATGTCTGGCCAGCCTTGCCCATCGTCATAGAGGACAATCGTGGCCGACTTTCGAGAGTGAAGGGTGCGAGTAACATCATTGCTGCACTCGGTCATCCCGATCGTGTCTGTCGCATCCACCTCAACACCATCCCAAATTCCGTTTTTAAACGATTCGCCGCAGCCATGAAGGACCCATTCCCAGCGCTGACAGATCTCTGGTTAAATGCAGATTCTAAAATGGTGGTCCTTCCCGATTTGTTCTTGGGCGGATCTGCCCCCCGTCTAAAGTCGCTTTGGTTATTTGGCATTTCATTTCCAGCAATACCAAACCTACTTTTGTCCTCCAGTGACCTCGTCCAACTCTGCCTTTCGCATATTCCCCATGCTGGGTACATTTCACCCGAGGCGATGGCCACTGGTCTGTCCGCATTGACCAGGCTCACAATGCTCAAGATTAGATTTGTATCACCCCGATCTCGCCCAGATCAGCCAAGTCCACCTCCGTCGACCCGCACCGTTCTCCCTGCTCTCAAGAATTTTGAGTTCGAAGGTGTCAGCGAGTACTTGGAGAACCTCATTTCCCACATTGATGCCCCGCTACTCAGCTACCTTAATATACAATTCTTCAATCAACTCATATTCAATACTCCACGGCTGTGCTCCTTTATCCGTCACGCAGAGAAGCTCAGGTCACCAAGTCAGGCGTGTATAACGTTTAACAGTGAACTTGTTAATATTTCCCTGACAAAGGCCGGTGACCCAAGGTTCAGCTTGTGGATCCTAAGTCAGGCATTCGATCAGCAGATTCCCTCTCTGACGCAGGTCTGTAACTCGTCCTTTCTTTCCCTTTTCGACTTGGAACATCTCGAGATCTACGAGTATCGGTATGGGTGGTCTATTCAACCTCAATGGCAAGCGAATGTGGAGAACGCCCAATGGCTGGAACTTCTACGCCGATTTACCACCGTGAAAAGTTTATCCCTGTACAAGGAATTTACACCACGCGTCGTGCCTGCGTTGCAAGATCTCTCTGGGGAAAGAGTGATGGACGTGCTACCCGCGCTACAAAGTATTTTCTTACCGGAGTCCTTACTATCGGGACCTGTCAAGCAAGCCCTCACGCAGTTTCTCACTGCACGCCAGCTCTCCGGTCACCCTGTGGCTGTCAATCCGCCGGGAACAGAGTAAATGTGCGGATGATAGATCATTGTTGGTGAGTGCTCTCTTCATTCCTTCCCGCCGACGTTAACATTGGTGCCTCTCTGCCCCTTGCCTATTGTTCTCTTTGACTCGTTCGACACCGTAGCAGACAGGGTACAGCACTTTTTTTCCCGATGTATTTTGACCCATTTATGAACTGTGGCACTCAATTTTACGGAATACGACGATTTTTGGTGTCGATATCGGGCAAGGCACTTTACCGTTCACCAGATACGACTAAGACTTAGGTCCGAGTCAGTGCGCCATGGGTGTTTGATGTTTGATTTCGCTGGGCCTTGTGCCCGGATGCCGCTTGGGAATTGTAGGGCACCACTCCGCGGATGTGTTGTCGATCGACAATCATCTGAATGTTGTCTCAAAACAGTCTGAAATAAAGCTACTCGTGTAACCTTGCGAAGGTGGCGGTAACGTCCTCTTCTTGTTCACTTCTAGCAACACCACAGTTACACGGCTCATACCCCAAATCCTTAACGTGCTCTCCCCAATTATGCTGATCCCAACCGAAAAACGATAAAAAGAACACAACTGTCAACGTTTCAAAGTGTGCCAGATGGATTTTCGCACACGAATGGGAGTGGGAGAGTAGACTTAGGAATGGTTGGCATGGCGAAGTCCTAAAGCTGGCCAAGAAAGGGCGAGGATGGAACATTGTGGCTCGTGTCGGCTTCTGCACAACTCAGCCTGAGGACTGACGCATTGAGGTGCCTAGAGATCGGTGAGATCGCACAAAGGTCAAGGCTACAAGTGGCGCAGGTGGCCTTTCATAAACGCGTGTGTGGGCTTCATGTAGATACGAGTATACTGTTGTCGATTCAAGGGAAAGGAGCAGAGGTAGATTGAAGAAGAAAAGGACAGCGGCAACTCCGGCAAGAGGATAGGCAGCAAGCAAAATGGAAGGCGTGATGCAAAGTAGAACTAGAGCGATGGAAGGCGAGCTCGGTGCTGTAGCGCGCTGTGAGGGAACGCGAGCGAGTTCGAGGGAGCCGCAAATTGCAAGGCGGGCGATGCAAGATGAGACCGGAGTCGATATCGAAGGGGGTTTGCAGAAAAATGATATAAAAAGTGTGCGACGTAGGGCCGAATTCGTTTGACCAGGACAGCCTGGACAGGTCGACCAGCATTGATGAACTCGGAATTTAGCGAGGGCGGGGGGGAGAGAATCGGGAGCGTCGGAGTGTTTTGGTGGTGTGCGTGGGAGCGGTGAGAGCAGGCCTGCTGACAAAGCAAATCAGTAACTTTTTTTTTTCCGCGCAACCTCATCTCACGGGGCACTTTGCAGAAGTCCATTCTATGGTGCCAGATCCTCTTTCAGGTCCGTCCACCTCTGCACTGCACCTCTTTCTTCACTTAAGAAAGTTCAAATGTCAGGGTAAAACCCAGGTGAATTGGCAAGCGCGATGTAATGGACAGAGGTACTGGACAGAGGTACAGGTGGTACTAGTACTACTACAGGTCTAGCCCCAATCTGAAGCCCATGATTTCCAAGAATTCCCCCTCGCCACTCCAGTTTCCGAACACAGCTTTGGGACCAGTGCACAATGAAAATCGCAAAGTAAGTTTGCCCAGTATTGACGTCACACTTTATCCTGAGTTTCAATCGAAACACGGAAAATATGCACCTACAGGAAGGGCGTGTCCCTCTTACTCCGCGACTCCCTCGAGATTCCGGGGGCAACACTCCTATTGCCACTTACGGAGCTTGTTGCCAATGATCATCATATCTGCGTCACGGACCAACGGACCACAAGGCGACTGTCCACGAGCGAGTCGGGGACCTGCTTTTTTTCGGCTATCAGGCCAGTTCTCGTCCACATCCGTGTAAATCTCCCCGCCCCCAATCTGCCGGGATCGGGCTCTCTGCGGACTCGATTCGCTTTGTGACTGACAATGCAGCACTCAACAGCCTAGCGCACAAAGTCTCATTCCGTGCGGGCGATGCGGCGCAGATTTTTAGTGCCGTCGGCGAGTATCCTCCTGTGTGCACGGCGCTCGTTGTCGATCTGCAGCGCTAGGAGTGCGACGACAAGGCATTCGGATGACAGCTACTCGCCTTTCGCGCACCGGCGATCGTGTACGTAGCCACAACGTGCACACGCAGGCTTGGGACGTTTGCCAGATCGTCTCTTGGTCTGTTGACGAGGTGGCAAAGGGGAAAAGTGAGGGAAAGTGCGTCCTGGAAAGTCTGAGAGGCTTGATTTGTTCCGCCAACAGACCACATGGAGTCTGTCGCTCTTTTCAGGCTCGCGTCATGAACACAAGGATTTCGCCCAAACACGTTCCGTTTGCCGTCCAATTCACATCATATAGATTTGCTGAACTATCTCTGTCATCGGATATGGTGTAAAGGCTAACATTACCGCCTCTCAAAGGACCTATCCTGTCCGCGGTAGCTCGGGGTTCGATTCCCCGTATCCGAATTGTTTTTTCCCCACATGTCCCTTTACCAGTCAGCCGAGTATGGACCATGACGGTGATTAGCATGACTCACCGTTTGATCCCACCAGGAGATAATTCGTCTGTCACCCAAATAGTCTGTCGCCCAAATATTTCCACGTACTCTCGATTGTCCATGCAGCGATGTCAGGCGGTACAGCGTCTAGATTCTGATCTGTTTTCGGAAATTACAATAGATGCTCGGTTCTTGATCACCTACTGTGTTTCCCTCGCAAACGCGGGACCCTACTATGCCCATTTCTGGGATTATTCGTAGGATTGAAATGTGAAATGACAAGTTCAGAGATGGTGATAGCTGAAGCTCAATTTCGTTAACGAAACGTACAGTTGGTTGTGCCACATCACGTGTATGGCTGTGTAATCCAGTTCGGTTCGTCATTCTCTGGGCCGGACGACTCTACTGCGTCACCCCCGACGAATGCTCAGTGATGCGCTCTCACTCACAAGTCAAGGGAATAGCCAGCACGATTACTGAAGTGATTCAAACTCCACATAGCTATGCTCGAAAGCACATCCGTCACCAAGTCTCTACGGTGACCTCCAGCAAAGCCCCATCATTACTTCCTGACATCCCTGGGTCATCGGTTCTGATAAGTGGCCCATCTCGAGAACCGGTGATTGGAGGGTATTCCATACAACTCAGGGGAGAGACTGGTGATTGGGGTCGACGTATGTCCTTCGTGCAGTATCTGTGAGAACGTTCGACCAATCGAGTATAGGCCAAGTGACAATCGAAATACTCCACGACGATGTCCTCCTGGAAATATTCGATATCGACACCATGAATGAGAACATCCATCGATGGCATACACTGGTGCACGTTTGCGGACGATGGCGAAGTGTTGTGTTTGCATCAACACGTCGCCTGGATCTGCGACTTCAGTGCACACTCACGACACCTGCAAGGAAGATGTTGGACATCTGGCCAGCCTTTCCCATCATCATAGAGGACAGTACTAATGACGACATTTCGCGAGTGAAGGGTGCCGATAACATCGTTGCCGCACTCGGGCATCCCGATCGTGTCCGTCGAATCGAACTCCGGTACATCCCTGATTCCGTTTTGGGGCGATTCGCCGCAGCGATGAAGGACCCCTTCCCAAAACTGACACATCTCGGGTTAAACACGTATAGTAAAACGGCGCCCGTCATTCCTGATTCGTTCTTGGGTCGAACTGCCCCAGGTTTGCAAATACTCAGGCTGTATCGCATCCCATGTCCGGCACTACCAAAGCTACTTCTGTCTGCCAGCGACCTTATCGACCTTTGCCTTTGGGACATTCCCCATTCCGGGTACGCTTCACCCGAGGCAGTGGTCGCTGGTCTGTCCAGATTGACTAGGCTCGAAAGGCTTTAGTTTGGATTCCGATCCCCTCGATCTCGTCCGGATCAGCCAAGTCCACCTCGCTCGATCCGCGCCGTTCTCCCTGCTCTCAATTTTTTTCAGTTTCGAGGCGCCAGCGAGTACTTGGAGGGCCTCACTTCCCGCATCGATGTCCCGTTTCTCAGCAAACTCGATATAGCATTCTTCAATCAACTTATCTTCAATACTCCATGGCTCTGTTCGTTTATCAGTCGCTCAGAGAAGCTCACGTCACGGAGTCAAGCACGAATGACGTTTGGCTGTGACTGTCAACCTTTCCTTCATGACAGCTAGTCGCCTAGGGTTCGAGTTGACGATCCTATGCAAGCCATCAGATTGGCAGCTTTCATCTCTGATGCAGTTCTGTGAGTCGCCATCCTTTCCCTCTTCAACCCGGAACACCTCGAAATTTGCGAGATGGTGTATTTCCGACCTTATTGGCATACAGTCATTTACTTGCGTGAAGAGTTTATTCCTATCCAAGGAATAAACGCAGCGTGTTGTACCTGCCTTGCAAGAGCTCGCTGGGGAAAGAATAATGGACGTGTTACCCGCGCTAAAAACTATCTTCTTACCGGAGTCGTCGCTATCGGGACCTATCAAGGATGCAGTTGTGCAGTTTGTCACTGCGCGGCAGCTCTCCAGCCACCCTGTGGCAGTCAATGGCCGTAAATTGTGAAGAAGCGCAGCTAAAGTGATCAGACGCTAAGCGTCAAGTAATTCAGTCTGGTAATCAGCACTAATATTGACTGGCGCAATTACCTAAGCATCAAGTAACTACAATGCGCGTTAGTGTACTGTAATAGTAAATAGTACGAAAATACTCACTTCAGTCTGGTAATCAGCACTGAAGTGTATCCTACGAAAGAGCGGTCCTTAAGTACACTACTGAGGTCTCAGAACAATATAGTGAGTAGGTAGATCGACCTCCAAACTCATTATCTATGTGATGTAGCATGATTATCATAATTGTCTTAATCATAAAATAGTTTTACTAATCGAATATATTGTCATAACTACATATTAACATAACAACGCGACCTCAACTTCCGAGTCCGCGGGTTCCATATGACCCCGCGTTTCGCCTCAGCTCAACAAATTGTGCCGATGATGAATCACCATTGCATCATTGACGAGGGCACTCTGCTTTCCTTCCCGTCAACACTGATGTCCTCTGCGTCCCTGCTTATCATTCTTTACTCTCGTTCGACTCCGTAGTACAGGTTACAGTAATGTTTTTTTGTAACGCCAATGTGTATGGACCTCCTGGTGTGGTGTTTTCGGACCCAGCATGAAGTATGACACTCAAGTCTATGAAATGTGACGATGTAAGGCTCACGCGAGTAAAGGGTTGTTTGAAGACCATTTATCGGGAGTTGGGCCATGGACCGCAGACTGCAACGCAGTCGGCCGACAGAAATTCTCATGCGGTGCTGTCGCCGTCGTGTCTGTCGGTATCTTCGCTGGTACTCTTGTAACCAACTGGCACTCAGTGCTGCCCTCGCTCACATAGTCTCATTCCGTATAGGCGACGCGGCGTGATCTTCAGCGGCAACGCCGACTTTCCTCCTCGATTTCCTCCTGCGCGTATGCGCATAGCGCTTGTTGTGGATCCGCCGCACAAGGGGTGTGACGGGGCATTCATAGCGGCAGCTGCTCGCCTTTCGTGCCTCCTCTGTCAAGGTATTAATGGGAAAGATGTGCATTTCTGGCTTTGTTCTTGGGATTACCAGGTGAAATGACAAGGTTCGGAGATGGCGCTGACTGACACTCGAATACGGTTCAAGTTTGTTCTCGGACCATCGCCACGGGGGCGGTGTTACTGTAACAACATACGTATCATCGCATTCGCACGAGGCGAACTAGACAGGTGTACGGCATCCACGTGTGTGGCTGTGTATTAGGGTACATATTTGCCTATAAATTTGTAGACCCGTCCAACTCAACTGTGTTACCTCGAACGAATGCTCAGTGATGGTGTAAGGGCAGCCCGTGCGCTGGGCTCGGAACTGGCATATCGGAGCGCCCGGAGTGCTCTGCGACGCCCGAGACAATTCCCAAATTGTCCATACCTTTCTCTCCATTCTGTGCCCTGTTTCACCCCCTACCTAGATATTTTCAAATCCCCTTTTTCTTATGCTTTTCCCCATTTTCTCCTTAGCTACCAATCATGTATATAAGATAGCTAGCTGGCTACTCAGGAGGATAATCAATCAATGGAGGGAACCCGGGAAGGAACCCACCCACTTTACTACCCATCTGTCTACTAAAATCCTCCCCTTGGGACGAACCACAACCCAAACTTGCACTAACCCTTACAATGGGCCCTCACTCGTGAGTCGAGGAAATTGCCAGCACTATTGGTGAAGTAACTGAAAGTCTCACATAGCCATGCTCGAAAGCGCGTCCGTCATCAACTTCAAGTTTCTGCAATGATCTCCAACGTGTCCCCGTCATTGCTTTCCAACAACATCTCTGGGTCATTGGTTCTAATAAGTAGCCCATCTCAAGAGCTGGTGATCGGAAATTCCGTACATCTCAAGGGAGAGACCGGTGATTGGAGTCGACGTATGTCTTTTGCATCTGCGCAGTACCTGTGAGAACCATTGACCAATCGAAAGTAGGTCAAGGGACAATCAACATACTCCCCGACGAGGTCCTCCTCGAAATATTCGAAATCCACGTGGTTAATGGATATAAAGCAACATATTATGATGAACATCGCCGATGGCATGTGCTAGTGCACGTTTGCAGATAGTGATGTGCAAGGCCCGGCCCAAAGCCGTCAAGCCCCGGCAGCCGAGCCGTAAAAGCCCGAGCCGGGCCGGGCCTTGGAGGCGGCTTTGCAGGCTTCGGGGCCCGGCTTGAGGTTTGCAAAGCCTGAGCCGGGCCCTCAAGCCGCGGCTTTGGTCGGACAGCAGCCACCGAGCGATCGAACTCTCGGCCGTAAGATACGCTGGCCTCAAAGCTCCCCGAAGAGGCCCAAAAACCCGCGTTTCTTCCTCCCGCTTCCTCCCGCCCGCTCCCGTCTCGCCCACACTCCTTTTTCAAAGAACTTTCCTTCTCCTTTTGATTCTCGCCAGTCGCCACATGGGAGCACATACTGTATGAACAAGAGCAGCTCCTCCGCCCACTCGATCGCAACAAGCGCACACAAAACTTGAAGCGGCGCAAAGCCCACTTGACCCGCCCGCTGGCACAAGCGGATGCGGCCCATGCCCATGCTCGTGCCCCTCAAACTGGCACCGGATCGACGTATTATCGACGAGCTGCTCGTCCTCGTCCCAGCACACAGGCACGAGCCGCTCCAGTTGTGCAGAAGCCCAAGTGCCGCCCGCTGGCACAAGCGGATGCGGCCCATGCCCATGCCCGTGCCCCTCAAACTGGCACCGGATCGACATATTATCGACGGGCTTCTCGTCCTCGTCCCAGCACGCAGGCACGAGCCACTCCAGTTGCGCAGAAGCCCAAGTGGCGCCCGCCTGCGCGCGTCGAAAACCTCGCAGAACAGCGCCTCGTCCGATGGGACGAACTCACGCACGTCGCCGCGCAGCGCGCCGCCCCTCCCCTCCATGGCGCAGTGCCGTCTGCGTGTCGCGCGCGAGCATGAGCGCCGTGAGGAAGTGCGGCGAGAGGTACGAGACGACGAGCATGTGCGTGGCACCGCGGGGAGGAGGTGGGGCACCTCTGAACCACCATGCCAGTACGGACAGGTTGCCCAGCTCGAGCGTGATGTACACGCCGAGGGCATCCGGTGATCTGCGCGCCGCACGAAGAACGCACTGAAGGTGCGCGTGCAGCATGTTTGAGCAGGTCCAAGTCGTACAGTATGTCAGTATCCCAATACTGTAGCGAGCCGGGTGGGCACGCGTGTGAGTTCGGAGGAAAAGGGTCGACGTGAATCGAACCCGGGGATTATAGAAAGGAGAGGATGTGTAGTATGAAAGAGTGAGGAGGGTACTCAGCGAGTCAACGACCCAATTCGCACGACGGCACAGTAGCTCGGTTTGACGAAAGGAAGTCGGAACGGCGTTGAGAAAGGAGAAGAGAGCGTTGAAGAAGGTAGATGGACGAGTTCCACACAAAGGAGAGAGGAAGAGATAGGGAACTAAGCCCTGAGCCAGTCTGGTTTTCGACGTACTGTAGTTCAGCCTTATATACATGATTTCCTACCTACCGGTGGTCCTGAAGTACCGTACGCATATGAAAAAGGGAGGGTGGACGATCATTGAAAAGGGAAGGGTCCGCCATTTGCAAGGCAGGTGATGTAAGGAGGGACCGGAGTTGGTTTCGAAAAAGGTTAGTAAAGTAAAAGAAATATATAGAAGTTGACGTAGGGGTATGTGTACGTCGCGCTTGTCCCATCTGAAAGGCCCGGTGTTGTTGAAGTCCGAGGGCAGAGCCTTGGGATAGTTTGGGCGATGCTTGGCCGGTTGTGACGTGGTAAGCGAAGAGGAGAATGGAGGGGCGGGACGGATAGTGATAGGTTGAAATCTTGACAGTTTCCGGCTTTGTTTTGAGGCGGGGCCAGGGAGCGTTGAGGCAATGAGAGTACTACGTTAAACGGAGATAAACAGAGAGAACAGAGAGAAGGAACGGATGTGTAAGCTATAATGTGACACCGTCACAGCTGTCACGCGTGGTCCAAAACGTATAGTACAAGGTATAGTATGGTTAGGAAGAGTAATAACTATCGTCACTGGTCACTAGATAGAGGGAATGATGGACGTCTTGAAGGTCTTGTCGAGGAGCGCATTGAGTGTGCTGTTCAAGACTCAGAAGGTGGTGCTGGAGCTCCGAGGTGCTCTGTTTCGAGCCCAGCCGGATAGCATCCCTTACAATACGAGACCTTGCCAAGGTACTGTTAATGATCCGGCATAAACAGGAGGACGTCATCGCACATGTTGTTGACAAGTTGGACGTCGACCATGACGGCTATGTTGAACTCCAGCACGTCCTTGGGCTCGCACGCGAGGAAGGGCAAGGAATGGAGAATGATGACATTGACGAGACGGGCGCGCGGAGTCTGTTAGTGAACTCAAGGAGTCGCAAGGAGGACATCGTAAAAGAGTAAAATCCATAGCTGCGCTACATAATCTCCGCTCTCTATGTATATATTTTGAAACCATGGCCAGCATAAGATGAGACAAGGGAGGTTCGACCGGTACGTCAGTTCCTCAGGTGGAAGCACGTGACTGTGACTCCGCCATGCGGGGGGATCGTACATCGACTTGCCGCCCTCCATCTCACCGCTGCCAGTTTGCCACGACCAGACGTGCTGAGCGCCTGTGTGGTGCTAGCATCATCATCTACACGCTCGGCCCACCACCTTCCTGTCTGCAGAGCGAGCACGCCGGTCAGGGCGACGTTGCAGATGAGTCCGACCAACCGAGACACAGGTCACGGTGAGCCATAGGGAAGGCCGCCACCCTAGTTCTTGAGGGCGCCGCTGCTTGGGAGGAGGGTTAACGCGTCGCTGAAGGGGCCCGGGGCCAGGGTCGATGAAGACGAAGCCGCTCGCGTGCATCTTGAGGTGCAGAGCCGGCGGATTTGCTAGTAGACGAGCTCGGGCCCAGGCCCCCAGCAGTTTGGGGCACAATCAATTTGGAGTCTGAGGGGGTGGCCGAGGCACCGCAACCGCACACAGTCGAAGTCATGTGCAAGACCGAGTGGCCTGCACAAGGGCGACCGACTGAGACGGAGGTCACGGTCCTCATGGAGTGACTCCGAGTCGAGCGAGCCACGATGGAGAAGGCCGCCATCCGAGTTCGTAAGGGAGAGGCTGCTCGGGAGGAGGGTAGCCTGGGCAGGACCTGGAGGAGGTTATCGCGTCACCAAAGAGGGCCCAGGGCCAGGGTCGATGAAAACGCCGCATCTTGAGGGCGCAGCGCCGCCGGACTTGCTGGGTGAGCTTTGGGCCCCAGGCCCCCAGCGGGGTTCAGGGTGCCGACTTCCGAGTCTGAGGGAGGTGGCAGAGGCACCGCAACTGCGCACGGTCGAGGCTGTGTGCAAGGCCAACTGGCCCGCACATAGGCAACCGACCGATGCGGAGCGGGCGCTACCCGTGATCTTGACTCTTGAGGGGAGCCTCCTTGCGAGGAGGTCGTCGCATTGCCACTTGTCAAAACTCAAAAGGGCCGAGGCCAGGCCGCTTGGGAAGAGGCGTCACGCCGTCGCCAGAGGGGCCCGGGGCCAGGGTCGAGGGAGTCACTGATGAGGGGGTGTCCATGCGTCGTCGTGATGCGTCGAGGTGTCACGCCATCGCCAGAGGGGCCCGGGACCAGGGTCGAGGGAGTCGCCGATGAGGGGGTGTCCATGCGTCGTCGTGATGCGTCGTCGTGGCAAGGGCAACGAGGAACGACACTCGACACTGGGCACTTGATCACATGACTAAAGCCGCGGCCTGAGCCTGAGCCGGGCCTGAGCCGGGCCCGAGCCGACATGTAGGGCCCGGCTCACAAATCCTCCAGGCTGTGGCCGTCTCAAGCCGGGCCTAAGCCCCGGCTTTCGAGCCGGGCCGGGCCCTGCACATCACTATTTGCAGACGATGGCAGAGTGTTGTGTTTGCATCGGCACATCGCCTGAATCTGCAACTTCGGTGCACATACACGACACCTGTGAGGAAGACACTGGACATCTGGCCAGAATTGCCCATCATCATAGACGACAATTTTGGCGTGGTTTCGCGAGTGAAGGGTGCCGATAACATCATTGCCGCACTCGGGCATACCGATCGTGTCCGCTCCATCAAACTACTGATCCCAAATTCCCTTTTGAACCGATTCACTGCCACAATGAAGGAGCCATTCCCAGAACTAACCCATCTCTCCCTTAGGAGGATAAAATCAAACATGGTGCTTGTCCTTCCCGATTCATTCTTGGGCGGATATGCCCCACGTCTACAAACGCTTTGGTTATATGATATCCCATTTCTGGCAATCCCAAACCTGCTTTCGTCTGCCAGTGACCTTGTCGAACTTCGCCTTTGGAATATTCCCTATTCTGGGTACATTTCACCCAAGGCAATGGTCACTGGGTTGTCCGCATTGACCAGGCTCAGCAAGCTTTCCATTCAATTCCAATCCCCTCGATCTCGCCCAGATCAGCCAGCTCCACCATCGGCAAAAAAGACATGGAATGACCAGCCCCTGAGCAGGGCCTGGTCACCAATATTAGGTAATGTCAGGATTCCCACCCTGATGGTACCTTACCAGATCTGACCTGGGACTTTTGATTTCATCAGGTGCTTGTCAGGCTGGTCAGTCTGATGGATATGGACAGCCTGGGGACCCTGGCCATACAGTACTGGTATCAATGAAAAACAAAGAATGGTGACCATGCTTAGGTCATCTTGTTTAATCAGCTTGCTAATCAGTATTATTCAAGAGATAGAAATGTAGACTGACTGAGATTTGAACCTATGACCTAAATGTACTGTACACTACAGTACTCTAACTTACCATTGAGCCACTTTGCCATACATTTATTGAACTAGGATTGTATATATATATCAATTGCCTCTGTCTAACTAACTAAACCAGTCATCAGCCTGGTGAGAAATGGCCATGTTGGCCAGACAAATGATGTAGTGACAAGTGCATGGCCAGGATCCATCAGCCTGGCAAGAGATGCTCATAGGTTGGTCAGACAGACAACAGACTGATGAAAAATTGGCCAGCTCTCATCAGACTGACATCAGGGTGATCAGTGTAATCAGAGTGAGGATATCTTATCACTCTGTCACCAGCCTGAGAAGATCTCATCAGACTCTGGTAATGTGTCACCACCCTTGTGACCATGACCATTTCGTGTCTTTTTTGCCGATGACCTCGGTCGACGATCCGCACACCTCTCCCTGCTCTCAATTCTTTTGAGTTCGAAGGTCTCAGCGAGTATTTGGAGGACCTCACTTCCCGCATCGATGCCCCGCTACTCAGTAAATTTAGAATCGCGTTCTTCAATCAACTCACATTCGATACTCCACGCCTCTGGTCGTTCATCGGTCGTGCAGAGAACCTCAGCCACAGTCAAGCGCTTATGACATGGTATAGGGGCGCTGTCTCACTTTCCAACACGGGCAGCAAGACACCTGGTCGCGAAGGTCTCAGCTTGCAGATCCAATGCAAGGCAACAGATTGGCAGCTCTCTTCTCTGGCGCAGTTCTGTGACTCGCCCTTCCCTTCCCTCTTCAATATTGAACACCTCGAAATCGGCGAGGAAAAATATTTACGACCACTACATTGGCAAGAGGATGTGGAGCACACCCAATGGCTGGAAGTTCTACGTCCATTTACCACCGTGAAAAATTTATCCCTATCCAAGGAATTTATACCACGTGTTGTACCTGCGTTGCAAGAGCTCTCTGGGGATGGAACGATGGGCGTGTTACCCGCACTACAAAGTATTTTCTTACCAGAAGTCTCACTATCTGGACCTGTCATGGAAGCGCTTGGGCAGTTTATCACTGCGCGGCAACTCTCCGGTCACCCTGTGGTTGTGAATCCGCAGGGACAGGAGTAAATGTGCCGAAGATAAGCGAGTGCTCTCTGCTTTCTTTCCCACTAATATCGATGTCCTCTCCGTCCCTGCCTATCGCCCTCTTTAACTCGTTCGACACTGTAGCAGACAGGGACCGGTCCTTTTTTTACGATGTATTTTGACCCAGTATGGACGGCGGCACTCAATTCTATGGTACATGATGGTTTTTGCCAGTTTGGTACTTGACGTGGCGAACCTCCTTGGGCCTCGCGCCCAACTGCCGCTTGGGAATTGTAGGGCATCACTAGCAGACGTCCATGTGTGTTGTTGATCGACACTCGTCATCGGAGCGTTTGTCTCGAAAACAGTTCGAGGGCTACTCCTGTAACCTTGCAAACGTGATAGTGACGTCCCCCTCTATCCGTTTCCAGCAACACCAGTGCTCTCCTACCCCGAATCCGAGCGTGCTCTCCCCAATTATGCTGATCCCGAGAAACGGCTGTGCTGTTCGAAAAACAAGAGACGCGTTGCAGGCACGAAAACACGACCGCCGACGTTTGAACGCATGACAGGTGTGTTTTCGTGCACGAATGGGAGCGGAAGACTTGGGAATGCTTGGCATCGCAGGATCCTCGAACTGTCCAACTGAAGGCTGGGAGAGGATGATCCCAGACATCGAGTGCTTCCAAGGATGAGTGTGCTGCTCCTGGTGTACAGCTTGCATTATGGCCCAGGCTGGCCCCCGCATCCCCGAAGACGGACGCAAGAACGTTCATATAGAGCTCAGTGGGACTGCCCGCCGGACGGGGACAACGCCGAACGCGGACTCGCTCAAGTTCATCTCAGGCACGCCTGTGGTGGAAATGGGCTCGGCAGAATTCCTCGACGCGCGGATCACATTCAGGAAACGAGGATGAACGCCATGTGATATCACTTTCACCTTCAACGTAGATGGAACAGACGGTTTCCCTAAACACGCATGGAAGTTTCACTGTAGATACGGGTATGATGTCGTCGATCCAAGGGAAAGTAGAAGTAGATTGGAGAAGAAGCAGGGAGAACAAGATGGCAGCATTGACGAGGACTGGCAGTAAGAAGACCTGACAGTGAACAGGAGAACTACACAGGAGAGAAGGCAAGCTCTGTGGGCGATGGCAGGACCAGGGTGGATGTCTGAAACTCAGTGATGCACAAAGCGACATGAATTGTACATGGCGCTTCAAGGATGCGAGGGGTATCATCATTGATTTGTCGAGAGATACTGTGAGGTAATACAGGTGGATGCTGTACATATCGGTGGTCATCCAGGACCATAAAAAAAGGGGGGGATCCTCTCGAGGAAGGAGGGATCGGCACTGAACAACGTAGAGCATAGCTGAGTCGGGCGATGGAAAGATGGTAATGAGAGGAACGAAGTCAGAAATGAATAGAAAATATACGAAGCTCATGCCAAATCCAATGTCGATGTATCTGGCGTTGGGAGGTGTGCAGGAACACGAGCGAAAGGAGTGTTGGATGTTGAGAAGCAAAGGCTGGCGAGGAGGGAGGTGGTGAGCATTTCGGTCGGAATAAATGGGGGGGGAGGCAGGAAATACGGTGATGCATCTATTCTTTTATTGACACCACACCTCGAAACGATATACTGTAAGCATCACTGTTGGGTGGAATGTGTAGCCCTTTCCCGATATCTGCGGAAACCCTGCGGCGGTCCTATGTACTAGTAATGACACTGTTAATTAATGTCGTTGGGTGACCGGGAGGCTACCAATAAGAACGAACTCACATCTCACTGGGAGATAATTCGTCCGGCACACTAAGATTTCTTCAGAATACCATTGTACTCTCACGAGATTGTCTATATCCCTGTACGACGGCCGAGCGAAGGTGCAAGGTTAAACAGAAGCAGAGATCGGATTCCCTGGGTCTGACAGAGCGAAGTTGGCATCCTAAAAAGTAAACACAGTCACTCTATAAGCAGAGTCATCCATGGAGTCACGTAGGTTCGTAGTCTCGTTCCCGGCCATTGAGCTGAGCTAGCGCAGATTACGACTCTTGGGCATGCATGTGAGTCCTTGGTATTGCGGGGCCCTCAAGGCATCCACGGCCGGCGAAGATGAAACAGATGAACAGACGTTGAGAGCTTCCAAGGGCGAGTGTGATTATGGCGGTATAGGTCCTGGACTGTACTGGCCTCCGAGACGCAGGGGCGAGCCGATAGAGACCGGTGAGATCACATGAAGGTGCTCGAGGCGACAAGTTGCGCAAGTGAAACGACGGTGACATTCGAGAAACGAGGATGCACGTTGTGAGATCATTTTCATTTCCAATATAAACCGAACAGACTCCACCCCAAGCGCGCGTGTAAGTCTCACTGTAGATCTGAGTATAGTTTTGTCGATCCAAAGGAAAGAAGTAGTTGCAGATTGGAGAGGATGAAGGGAGAACAAGATGTATGCGAGAGGACAGGCCGTAAGCGATTAGAAGGCTCGGCAATGAGCAGGAGAACTAGATGTGCACGAAGCGGCACAGGACGCAGAGGTGAGAGAGAAACTTTGAAATGCACATGGGAGTTCAAGGGCGTGCGGCCGTCATTGAATTGTCGAGAACTACTGGGAGGCAATACAGGTGGATGGCATACCTATTGGTGGTCATCCAGAACCGTAAAAAAAAGTAAAACGGTGAGATCTTCTCAAGGAAGGAGGGGCCGGCACAAAGCAGCGTAGAGCGTAGCTGAGTCTGACGCTGGAAATTAAAGGTGGGAGCGTGAGAGATGAGTTCAAAACATACGAAAGGTCATGCCGAATCTAACGTCTACGTCCAGCGTTGGGGGTGGAGTCCGGAGTCCGAGAGCGGGAGAGAAAAGAGCATTGAGTTTTGAGAGGCAGCGGGTGAAGCACAGAATAGAGGTCGGATTGAGCCACATTCACGACAAGGGTGAGGCGACGGGCATTTTGTCCGAGAAAGATCGGGGAGGGCGCGACAGCAAATACTCTGTCCATTCGATTTAGTTTTCGTTTTCGGAAACATTGATACCCACCCGAAAGCAAGATGAATGTAAGCAAACAGGGTTTGGTCCAACGGTCACTGTGAGGTGGGACGTGTATGCTCGATATCCGTTATTGCTGGTTAGGCCGCTTAGGCGTCAGAGGCGCAGGCGCGTCGGGCTGCCAGGCGGGTCACGGACAGCGCTACAAGTTTTTTCGACGTGCTGACAAAGCAAGTCACGAGCGTGCATCGTAGCGAGCGTTCGATTCCCCTTCCACCCGAATGTTTTTTTCTGCATCAATGTCGAATCACCCGGGAGATATTGTTCTGGTGAGAATACCACGTTACATTCATGTCCCTCGTCATATTTCTTTCCTTGCCATATTGACGTGTCAACATGTAAAGACTTCAACTCGCCGACCCTCCCGCGTCCTCCCTATTGTCTCAGCCTCCTGTGCCCTTCCAACCGCTTTCCCCCTGAGCTCCGTAGGCAACATGTCCGCTTAGCCACTAGTCTCCGTTCACGCACGCGAAATCATATCTCCTGTCCCCTCAAGGTATCCATAACGTCGACATTTGTACATGTCACTGCGTCGCGCATTCCACGCCGCACTCGCCTTCTTTCACACATGTCGTGGCAAGTTCCGTACGTCACCTTCGCGAAAGACCCTCTCTCCAGCACCGAGCCCTTCATCACGTCCATTCGCTTTGCATTTCTGTTTCCCCACGCGACGTCTGCTCCTTTGGCCCGCGCCGCGACAGTTGAAGTTCCCGAGTAGTCTTTTCAGAGGGTGGTGGAGGTACGTCGAACATTCATTTTGTGCAAGAATCGGTAGGCAGTAGCCTCAAGCAGCATGAATATTATTAAACATTTGCTGCCTTACTTGACTTAAGGCCTTGGACAGTGGGGCAGATTCTGGTAACGCTAACACACCTTGTTTCCGCCCGACGTCCTATCTGTTGGCGCCATTGCCGTGTATCAAAACAATCGAATCACAGTGTCTATGCGCCCATCGCTACCGCATATCCGTGCAGATCCCGTGCAGTTATTTCCTCACTTCCACCCTATGTGCACTACTGCAAGTAGCTCAAGGTTTGGAGCGGTTGAATGCCCAGCCGCATCCCTCTCTGCGCTCGTTCTGTCCGATCTCCACCTGGGTTCCGGGTTCCTGGAGCCCAAGCCGATGGGTCTCCGTTACTTCCTAGGAAGGAGTTACAGCCTCATAACTCCATCAGACTGATCGCATCTTCCATGTTGTACTCCTATCTGAATGCGGTCAGGGCGTTGTTATATTCTCCATAGAACTAAACCCAGCGATTTTCGGCGGTGCGGCTTGTAGCCTCCTAAAACATCGGGTCCCATTGCTGTAGCGGTAATTTTTCGCCTGCTGCATTCGCAAATGAGAAGTTCTACTGGACACGGTGTAGATTTCTTGCATTAATCGTAGGATGGGAAGGTGAAATGGCAAGGTTCAAGGATGGTGCTGACTGACGCAGGCGGTGTTACTGACATACGTATTCCCACCACGAGGAAAAGACGTGTTGCAAGGGAGCAGTCAGATCGTCAGAACCAACACAACACGCGTGAGGGCACGGTAGCTCGGACATTCTTGTTCCTTTTACAAAGGGTCAGTTGATCTCATATACAAGTACACTTACCTCGTATGTAATGAGGAGCGTGTTCATCATGTGTAAAGACCGGATAAGGGAGGGTGAACAAGGGGCAGTGTGGCGTTGTTCGGCTGTCTCGGGGCAGCGCAACAGTAATAGGGTACAGTACGTATTGTAAGGAACGCGCACTCATCGGAGCGCCTGCGCACGCCCGACTGAGTCATCCTATCTTTTCTTCCTCTCCTTCTTCCTTTCCTCGTCCTCTTCCTAGTTTCGATCACCAGCACGATGGCACCGCCACTGCAACGTATATTTACGGTCTGCTGTCACCCTAAAAACAAAACATCGCCGACCGCCCCCGGCCTGTTGCACGCACAGCGCTGGCGATTTGTTCTGCCTCCGGCATCTCGTTGTGACCCTTGTTTCCCCCTTTTCCTTACTCCCTGTATATAAACTAGATATTTACTATCTACAGGAGGGCAATAGAGAAAACCACCCATCAGAAAATCGAAGTCGTGTCCGTTGCAGTGCGCCTTCCCGTCCCGTCCCTTGTCTCGTCTCGTGTCCCGTCCACTTCCTCATCCTCGATTCTCTCCCTCTCATCCCCTATAAATCAGTAGCCCCTGGGCTAGACAACTCTACTGCGTCACCTCGAACGAATGCTCCGTGATGGGCTCTCACTCGTGAGTCGAGGAAAAGTGCTAGCACAATTGCGGAAGTAACTCAACGCCTCACATACTAGCCATTCTCGAAAGCGCGTCCGTCATCAAGTCTCCACAGTGACCTCCAGCGTAGCCCCATCATTACTTCCAGACGTCCCTGTATCATCGGTTCCCATGAGTGGCCCATCCCAAGGACTGGTAACTCGAGGGCATTTCGTACATCTCAGGGGAGAAACTGGTGATCGGAGTCGACGTATGTCTTTGCATTTGCGCAGTAGTACCTGTGAGAACCGTTGACCAATCGAAAGTAGGTCAGTTGACAATCGACATACTCCCCGACGAGGTCCTCCTCGAAATATTCGATATCTACATAAAAGATGAATACGTATATCGATGGCATGAGCTGGTGCAAGTTTGCAGGCGATGGCGGAGTGTTGTGTTTGCATCGACACGTCGCCTGAATGTGCAACTCCAGTGCACGTACAAGACACGTGTAAGGGAGATGCTGTGCATCTGGCCATCATTGCCCATCGTCATATGGAGCAGTGGAAAAAGCCGAGGTTCGCAAGGGAGGGATGCCGACAACATCGTTGCCGCACTCGGGCACCGCGATCGTGTCTGCCGCATAGAGCTCGAGGATATCCCCAAACCTCACTTGAAACGATTCGCCGCGGCGATGATGGAGCCCTTTCCGGAACTAACCCATCTCGAGCTCGGAACGATAAAAAGAAACACACTCCTTGTCCTTCCCGATTCGTTCTTGGGCGGATCTGCCCCACGTCTACTAATGCTTCGGTTATATAGCATCTCATTTCCGGCAATGCCAAAACTACTTTCATCTGCCAGTGATCTCGTCCAACTTTCCCTCATCGAAATTCCCCATTCTGGGTACATCTCACCCGAGGCGATGGTCACTTGTCTGTCCGCATTGACCAGGCTTGAAGATCTTTCCATTGATTTCCAATCCCCTCGATCTCGCCCAGATCAACCAAGTGCACCGCGGTCGATCCGCACCGTTCTCCCTGCTCTCACCTCTCTTGTGTTCCAAGGTGTCAGCGAGTACTTGGAGGACCTCATTTCCCGCACTGATGCCCCGCTACTCATTGACTTTCACATCCGTTTCTTCAATCGACTCATATTCAACACTCCCCGGTTATGCTCATTCATCAGTCATGCAGTGAAGCTCAGGTCACGAAGTCAAGTGCAGATGACATTTTACTGTGATCTTGTCATACTTTCCCTCACGACAGCTGGTGGCCTACTCAACTTGTCGATCACATGCAGGGCATTAGATTGGCAGCTTTCTTCTCTGGTGCAAATCTGTGACTCTTCCTTCCTTTCCCTGTTCAATTTGGAACGACTCGAGATCCGTAGCGCCTTCCATCCAGGACCGGATTGGCAAGAGGTTGTGGAGACCACCCAATGGTTGGAACTTCTTCACCCATTTACCACCGTGAAGAGTTTATCCCTATCCAAGGAATTTTCATCACTTGTCATGCCTGCTTTGCAGGAGCTCTCTGGGGAAAGAACGATGGACGTGTTACCCGCGCTAGAAAGTATTTTCTTAAAGGAATCCTCGCTATCGGGACCTGTCAAGGAAGCGGTTGTTCAGTTTGTCACTGCACGGCAGCTCTCTGGTCACCCTGTGGCTGTGAATCCGCAGGGACAGGAGTAAATGTGCAGAGGATATTGACGCGTGTTCTCTGTGTGGAACCACTCATTGTTATGGAGACAAGGTTAGCGGCAATTCCTCCGCCGATCAACGTAGTCCAGGCAGACATACCAAGGGGATGTGTAGCGCTCACCGCACTTTATCCAATTGATGGGCAAGTTCTCGTCTACACTCTATTAAGTCGAGGTGTATGGCATCAGGTATATATACGCACGACGTTCCCAAAAAAACGAGCCCTGAAATGCCCGTGGTTGGAAAAACGGCGCATTGGGAAGCGTTGCGAACACCAATACAGTGACGACCCTTGCCAACCTACTTCAGAACTAGGGCAGGCGATCAGAGATTACTCATAACCCAACCGAACCGAGTTTTGGTACTTACCATTTGCCATATTTTCCCTCTCCGTCTCATCGTCAGACGATGTGGAGAGTACATGGAGGTGCAGCTCATCGAGACCCATGAGTCGGAGGATTAACCTGGCGTCATGGAGAAACGGAAAGCGTGAAGCTGCCTCGAGCCACAGGTACAACGTCGACGCACTCAGAAAAAAAGGCCTCCGGACAGTATCAAGAACGCGTTGATGATTCTCTGCCACCAAAACTCATGATACTTATCAGTAGGAGCTACACCCCGTATTGAGATCCAGCGCAGGTGCCAAAGTACTTGCACTGCATGCAATACATGTCGCGCAGTTCCGATCGGGTTCGGAACCCCAATACCGAGCAGGTCCGAGTCGACGACGGTCAAGGACAAGTCCTTCGCCTGTTCAAACGTTCAAGGCTTGTCAACAGCCGTATAGGCGGGTATAGATGGGACACATGTGGACGAGACCGATAAGACGGGTCTGCACAGCCCTAAATGAAGGACATACCGCCAGGTGAGATGCTCAACATCATGAGCTCAACTTCCTCCTGGAGCCAAAAGGCGACTCCCACTTCGGCGGCGTCGGCGTCGGCCTCCGCCACGAGTTCTCTCCCCAGAAGCCCCGAGCACTTCACGCGAGACGATACCCTGAAGACCCAAACTCGGACAGAGCGTCCGTCCTTCCTCTTGAGTCACTTCTTGCTTCGTTTTGGGGGGGCGATCAATTTTTTCCGCGCCTGCAGAGAGCGCCCTGGGGATTCCAAGCGCGTCCGTTTATCCAATGTGGAAAAGAGGCGCTCGTGGCGGCAATGCGAAAAGTATTTTCGGTATCATTTTTTTTTTTGAAAACGCTCGAACCCTTTTATTTATCCCGCTTTGTACAGTAGCTAGCTAGTGTAACTACGGGGGAGTTCAGTTGCTGGTAGCAGGTGATAGCATCAGCTCTAGTCAGCACGTTGTAGCCAGACCACGCGGGGTCCGGAGGGAGGAGAAAATGCATTTACGCACGCCCCATGGGTGGGGGGCAGTGTGGGGCTCAGAACATCTGGGATGGTCTACTACCCACTAAAACCTCACATAGAGGAATCCAGTTCGATGGTATTTCGAGTGGTTCCCGGGTGTCTTTGATTAGCCTGTGTATGCGTTGTCATCATGTTACCGTCTGGAGGGGCATTGTATCTCCTCGAGGGTGTTGCCTGAAGTCCTTACGAGCGTTGACAATTTCTTGGATGTTCCCTGGGTTGGGTCGCGAGCATTTACTTAGGGTGGGCTCACCGTCCTTGTCTATTGCGTGGGTCTGTCTACTGTTATTATGGGCTCGCTGATCTCTGGTCATTTGGTGTGGTTTCGTTTGTTATGTTTTAAAGTGTATGTTGGGGGGCGTGGGTGTGTAGTGTGTTTTTTCCTTGCCACGGATGCGTGGGAAACCCGCTCCAGGGTGATGGTAGCGGTTCAAGGAGCCCCCCGATTTTCGGTATCAACACTTCTTGTCTGGTGTAGCGGCTCACGTGACGGCGTCACCGCGTCATCGGCAACCAGCACGCCGCGTCCTTGACCAAGACCGGTTGACGCCAAGTCCTTTCCCTCTTCCCCGAGAGGCAATCTCCATGTATGATAACTTACAACACGCGGGACACCGGGGGAATGATTTGGTTTCCCTAGATGTTGACTTACCAGACACAACTCGATCCCAAGCGCAACATGGTTGTGAAGACTTGACGTCGGAACTACTCGCATCCCACTTTCGTCCCCTCCACGAATTGTGACATAGTCAGATCTCCCGGAGTCAACCATACCTGCAAATTAACGTGTTCAACCGCCGATCCTGTACCCTCTTCAGTGCAGCCGCCATCGCACCAAATTTACTCCACATTTTGAACCCCCACCCAAGAAACCGCAATAGGAAGTACCACCCCTTGGTGAGCAGGAAAGGCCATCTTGGTCGAAGATTGGTTCCAACCAAGTCTGCACGCACGTTGTAATTGATATAGAGGTATAGATACGACACTACAGGTCTAGTCTCAATCTCAGAAGCCCGCGATTTCGAGGAATGCCACATTGTTGCTCCAGTTCTGAATAGGGACCACTGCGCGATAAAATCACAAAGTAAGGGTCCAGTATTGACGCTGCGCTTTGTCCAGAGTTTTGACGCAAAGGAAAATATACACCTACAGGGCGTGTCTCTTACTCCGTGAGTCCCTCGAGGTTCCAGTGGTAACTGCCTTACTGCCACTGCCGAGCTTTCTCCCAAAAATCATCATATCTGGGTAACGACCAAGGCGATCATCCGCGAACATGTCGCGGACTTGTCAATTCTCGAGCTGTCTCTTTCTCCCAGAAGAACAACAACAACAATCTCATCGCCCCTTTCACCTCGTGTGTCCGAGATATCGTCTTCCCGTCCACATTCGCCTCGAACTCCCCACCCCGGACCCTCGTGGGTGCTTGCTGCAGCGCAGGCCTATTCGCGCTCACTCCTCGCCCCACACTTCAGACGGGATTGAGCTCTCCGCGGATTCGATCCGCTTCGACGCAGCGCTTCGCGGCCTCGCGCACATAGTCTCATTCCGTATAGGTGACGCGGCGTAGATCTTCAGCGGCACTGCCGACTTTCCTCCTCGATTTCCTCCTGCGCGTACGCGCATAGCGCTTGTTGTGGATCCGCCGCACAAGGGGCGCGACGGGGCATTGATAACGTCAGCTGCTCGCCTTTCGCGCCTCCTCTGTCAAGGTATTTATAACGCCGACATTTGAATATATCACTGCCTTGTGCGTCTCACACCGGACTTGCCTTCTTTCACACGTGCCGGAGTACTATCCGCAATAACCTTTGCAAAGCATCCTCTCTCCGCCCACTCTTCGTTGCTGTTTCCTTGTGTCTACTATGGGGCGCTCCGCGACCTCTGTGCTTGTCTCTACCTTCCCTTTGCACACACTACGATGGCTTTCAAGCGGTCTTCGAGGGAGGGACATCGGACGTTCATTTCCGTACAACAATCTGTGAATGGTATTGATGTCATTAAATATTTGGGAGCTTTTCTGCAGATTCTAGCAACAGGACTGACCCCTTGATTCCAACTTTCTTCCACGACAATATACGTCTCACCCGGCCTGTTAGCTGCTGGCGGTATTGCTGCGCATCAAAACAATTGAACCACGATGCCTGTCCGGCCATCGCCATCACGTATCCGTGCAGATTCTGTGCACTCATCTCCTCTTTTCCACCATGTGCATTACGACATGTGGCTCGACATGAGAGCGGTCGAATGCGCTAGCTGCGTTTCTAGTGTCTCGTTTCCCCATTTTGGGCCCGAGGCATAATCCCAATTGGTCGCCTGATATTCGGCCGTTGCGACATCCGTAATGGACGCTTGGTCTGTAGGAAGACTTATAGCGCGCAGCGCGTCTCAGTCTGTGAAGGAGAAAGACTGGATTACATAATGTCTGACCTTATAGTGCGCAGCGCGTCTCAGTCTGTGAAGGAGAAAGACTGAGGTCTACGAGTGTCGATGCTGGCGCTTTTAAGCATCTCAAGATGCGTGCCAAAAGACAGAAAAAGTATCTACAGGTATCACATGCGAAGCCCTGTAGTCGATCGTATCGTATGAGTAGTTTGGTATATGTAGTAATTTATACATCAGGAAAACGGCAAAATGCTGAATGCTTCTTAATGCCTCTTAATGCCTCTTATCCGCTTATTAAGAAGGGCACCCTGCTTAATAAGAGCAATAAAGAAGCATTAAGAAGCATTAAGAAGCATTAAGAAGCATTAAGAAGCATTCAGCATTTTGCCGTTTTCCTGATGTAGTATGTTCGTATTCCTGCGTATGAGCTACTCACACGCGGTACGCAATGTGCGCCTGGCATTCCAACACGCCCCCTCAGGCCAAGTTGCGTACTCCCATCTCCTCGCGGAAGTTCTCGTGCTTCTCGCGGCTGAGTCCTTTCGTCAGCGCGTCCGCGACTTGCTCGCCAGTGGGAGTGTATACGAGGTCGACTTCGCCTTGCGTGTACTGATGACGAAGGAAATGATATCGCACCTCGATGTGCTTTGTGCGGTGATGGAACTCCGGGTTTCGTGTGATAGCGATGGCGGATTGGTTGTCGATGTGAAGGAGAGTAGGGGACAATACTGGTTGACCGAGTTCGAACAACAATCGCCTGAGCCAGGCGGCCTCTTTCGCCGCGTGCGCCGCTGCAATATACTCTGCTTCGGTGCTTGACAATGCAACCGAAGTTTGCTTCTTCAAGCTCCAACTCACCGCACCTCCAGCCAGCTTGAAGACGTATCCTGACGTCGACTTGCGGTCATTTGTGTCGCTCGCCCAGTCCGCGTCAACGAAACCATGCAAGACGTTTCCGTCCTGTAAGCCGCGCTGATAAACGAGTTTGTGCTTACTCGTCGCTCGAAGATATTTGAATACGCGATCGAGCGCGCGTTGATGTTCCGGACCTGGGTTAGCAGTGTGTCGCCCTAGGGCTCCAACTGCGTATGCGAGATCTGGGCGTGTGCCCAGCATCGGATACATAAGTGCTCCGACGGCGCTTTGGAAAGCCTTCGCGTCGATTTCCGGGGCGTCGAGCTTTGTGAGGTGCTCGTTAGCGAGAGCGGGAGTGGCGATCGGCTTGACTTGGGACTTCTTGAAGCGATCGAGGATCTCCTCGATAAACCGTTCTTGCGACATAGCAATGGTGCCAGTGTCCCTGTTGCGCGTAACTTCTATGCCGAGGATCCAAGAGATCTCACCAAGATCGGTCATTTGATAAGACCTTTTGAGTGATTCTTTGTCTTGGTTGATGGTCTTGAGACTCTTGCATAACATAGTAACGTCGTCAACATAGAGTGAAATGATAGAAATTGCGCCGTCCACAACGCGTATGAAAACAGCGTGGTCGGACTCAAGGCGCGTGTACCCCATCGACTCGAGAGTCGCCCGGATGTCCTCGTACCAGACGCGTCCGCCCTGTTTAGTCCCGTAGACCGCCTTCATCAGGCGTAATACCATGCCTTCAGGAACTTCTAGACCAGGGGGCGCCTCCATGTAGATTTCTTCCTTGAGAGGTGCGTTGAGGTAGGCTGATTTGACGTCCATTTGATGGACTTCCAGATTGTGCTCAGTGGCGAACGCGAGCAGTGTCCGGAGTGACGATAGCTTGGCCACTGGCGTGAAGGTTTCGTCGTAATCGATCCCTTCGACTTGCGTGAAGCCGCGTGCAACTATCCTCGCCTTGTGTTTGATGATCTGTCCGTCCGACCCCGTTTTGACTTTGAAAACCCACTTACTTCCTACTACCTTCCGATCCGTCGGTCTTGGTACGACTTCGTATACACCTAGACGCTGAAAAGATCGAATCTCATCCTCGCACGCTGCCTCCCATTGAGCCGCGTCTGGATGGGCCATGGCTTCGGCGTAGGTGCGGGGTTCCGACTTGTTGGCGACTTGTGCCACGTTAGCATGCTCCGTCGCACTGTAGCGTGCAGGAGGTCTTATATTGCGTCGTGGTCGAGAAGCTGCTATGGAGTCAGGAGGAGGTGGAGAAGGTGAGAGTGGGGTGAGTGGAGTGTCGTCGTCGAAGACGTCCTCTACTGTAGGTCGAGGAGGTGGAGCTTGGACAGGAATCTGAACGGCGGCAGGAATGGGTGCTTGGACGTTCGATGGTGGAGTTAGAGATAGTGAAGGAAGAGGAGTTGACCCGGGAACGTCCGCGCTGTCGTGTTCGAAGACAACGCGCTCGTAGCGAGCGATTGTGCCCCCTCGTCGAATATGACGTCGCCGAGACCAGGAAACGACCAGTCGCCCGGTGGACCAGACGGTATGCCTTCCGGTTCGGAGCGTACCCGAGAAAAGTGCACACCAGGGACTTAGCACCCAGCTTGTTGCGGTGCTTCTCCGGTATGTGTACGAATGCCCGAGCCCCGAATACCCGGAGTGACGAGACGTCGGGCTTGGAACCGCTCCAAGCCTCTTCCGGGGTTTTGTCTGTGAGGGCGCGCGTAGGGGAGAGATTGCGGAGTAGAGCGGAGTGTTCGAGAGCGTCGAACCAGTAAGAGTCGGGAAGGTTAGCATCAGTGAGGATAGCTCGGACTTTGTCAAGTAGCGTCCGATTCATACGCTCGGCCACGCCGTTCTGCTGTGGTGTGTCCGGCGTTGTGACCTCATGCTGAATACCTTTATCGACGAGGAACTGGCTGACTTGTTTCCCGATGTACTCGCCCCCTCCATCTGAACGGAGTATGCGCACCTTCTGTCCGGTTTCGAGTTCTGCCCGAGCGACGAACGCTTTGAGGTGGCGCGCGAGGTCTGACTTTTCGCGCATACCAACCACGGAAACTTTGCGTGAGCTGTCGTCGGTGAACGTTGCGAAGTACCTGAAACCGGAGTGTGACTGTGTAGGCAGAGGCCCACAGACGTCAGAGTGGATGCGCCCGAGGACGGTATCCGCGCGCGTAGCAGCCTGTTTGGGGATTTCGGATCGTGTTTGCTTACCCTTGAGACAGGGCTCGCAGGGGGTCGATGAAGTGAACGCCCCGGAGAAATCCATCCCGCGAACGAGGCCGCGTTTGAGCATGCGGAGGACCGCGTCCTCGTGGAGGTGACCTAGCCGACGGTGCCAGGTGTGTAGGTCCGCCTTAGCCCCAGAGGAGAAGGAAGCCAACGCGAAGGTGTGAGGGGAGTCGTCACCTTCAGCAGGGAAGTTTGCCACTCTGGCAATGTGGGCGACAGCAGGGCGTCCGGCGTCCATATCCATAATATATAGGTTTGCTCCTCGGTGAGTGCCGCCGCATAGAAGGTGGCCAGCCTTCTTATCTTGGATAAGGCAATCGCTGTCGACGAAGCGGATATCAGCTCCACGACTAGTGAGGTGTGCGATGGATAGGAGGTTGCCGTGTAAGTCCGGGACGTATAAGACGTCTCGGAGCACTGCGTGGTGTTCACGGCCGTCAGCGCGCATGGTGACGGCGATGCGGCCCACTCCCGTACTAGGGATGGAACTGTTATCTCCCAACGTTACCTCGTTAGGACGTTGCAGCGGGGTGAACTGCTGGAACCAATCGCGATTAGAGCACATGGTCCGAGAAGCACCTGAATCAATGATCCAGAGCCGCTGATAGTCCGGTTGGGCTTTGAGGTCGGCGTGAGCCATATTCGCTCGAACGTGTTCGACCGGAGGCAGTGGGGAAAGGGGAGGGAGAGAGAGGGTGGACGCCATGAAGAGAGTTGCCCCGCCTGGGTCGCTGTCCGCGTCGGAGTCAACGACGGCGATTTTAGCGGTGGAAGCGGGGGTGGATCTGGAGGGTTTAGATGCGTTACCGTCCTTTGCCTTCTTCTCTTGGTCGCGCTTCAACTTGCGGCAGTCGGCTTTCATGTGTCCGAAGTACCTGCAATAGTTGCATCGCTTCTGACCGTCGTCTCTCGCGTTACCCTTTTTCCCGACTTTGGCGAAGAACGCAGTGTGCGTTTCACCGGACTCGTTGATACGACGTCGCTCGTCCAGCCGCACCTTTTCAGTGATGTAGGCCGGAGTGAGCTGAGTGGTGGGAGTCTGAGAAAGGATGATCTTGAGGGTAGCAAGAGAAGGAGGGAGGGAAGTGATGATGGCGACTGCGAGAGTGGCGTCGTTGAAGACGGTGCCAAACTCCTCGAGTGAACGTGAGGCTCGGGTGATCGCCTTAATCTGGGGTTCCAGGGGTTCTGACTCGGAGAAAGTACCCCGGAAAATCTGGGTGATGAGTTCGACGATACGCTCCTCGCCGCGGCTGTTATACCTGGCGGACAGAGCGTCCCAGGCTTCCTTTGAAGAGGTTGCCTTTTCGACGTAATGCGTTGACTCATCTTTGAGGGACATGAGGATGTGGCAAAAAGCCTCCTCGTCCTTCTGGACCCAAGTGTTGTGCCCCGCCTGATCGGCGTTCGCGTCCGGCTTTACTAATGTGCCGGTCACGATGTCCCAGCTGCTTCTGTTTCGCAAGACCCACTGTAGCCTGAGCTTCCAGCTATTGTAATTGCTCCCATCTTCGTCGAGGTAGATGACGGAGTTGAACTGTACGTGACCTTTGTGCAGTCCGGGCGCTGGGCCCGGGGCTGGACCCGCGGCTCCAGCGTTAGGAGCGTTTGGAGTGTTACCGCCTGCGGGCGGTGCGTTGGGATCCATAACGATGGCAAGATGTCGCGAGTTGCTCTGTTGTATGACGATGAGGGTGGCGATGAGGATGTGTATGAGTATTAGAACTCAGGTCTCATAATCTGTAGGAAGACTTATAGCGCGCAGCGCGTCTCAGTCTGTGAAGGAGAAAGACTGGATTACATAATGTCTGACCTTATAGCGCGCAGCGCGTCTCAGTCTGTGAAGGAGAAAGACTGAGGTCTACGAGCGTCGATGCTGGTGCTTTTAAGCATCTCAAGATGCGTGCCAAAAGACAGAAAAAGTATCTACAGGTATCACATGCGAAGCCCTGTAGTCGATCGTATCGTACGAGTAGTTTGGTATATGTAGTAATTTATAGTATGTTCGTATTCCTGCGTATGAGCTACTCACACGCGGTACACAATGCGCGCCTGGCATTCCAACATGGTCAACCACCCATCAGAGCATCGTCTCTTTCCGGTAAGTGGTTATAGCCTTAGAACGCCATCAGATGATCACCTCGCCCATTATTTGAACGCCAATAGAGTATTGCGTGAATCTCCTTGGAAGTGAACCTGGTGATATTAGGCTGTGCAGCACGCGACTTGCCATCAATCCTCAGAGCGCTCCCCGAACTCTATGTCTGTAGCCAGTCATCAGTTATTCACCGTCCACGGTTGTGAGGTTTCCCCCGGCAAGGTGATGATCTAGTCCCTTGAAGTGACCACCGTACAGCACTAGATACAGTGCTCCCAAACTGGTCACCTCTCCCGTGTTTACCGCCAGGTGAGTCTAGTTGGAGCATTGCATATTCTCCACGAAGGCTGTGATGGGCTGTGCAACCTGTGATCTTTGATCCATCTTCTGAAATACTGTCTGAGTCCCATAGCTGGTGGAGCGATCATCGGTTACCTACTGGCAACTGCGTCCGTGGAGGTGAAGTTCTATTGTGAAAGATGTGCGTTTCTCGCTTTGTTTGTAGGATTACTAAGTGAAATGACAAAGTTCGGAGATGGCGCTGGCTGACACTCGAATACGGTTTGTTCTCGGTCCATCGCCACGGGGGCGGTGTTAACAACATACACATCATCGCACTCGACAGGTGTACGGCATCCACGTGTGTGGCTGTGTATTAGGGTACATATTTCGCTGTCCGCCTATAAATTTGTAGACCCGGCCAACTCTACTGTGTCACCTCGAATGAATGCTCAGTGATGGGCCCTCACTCGTGAGTCGAGGAAATTGCCAGCACGATTGGTGGAGTAACTAAAATTCTCACATAGCCGTGTTCGAAAGCGCGTCCGTCATCAAGTCTCTGCGGTGACCTCCAACGTGTTCCCGTCATTCCTTTTTAACAACATCTCTGGGTCATCGGTTCTAGCAAGTAGCCCATCTCAAGAGCTGATGATCGGAGGGCATTCCGTACATCACAGGGAGAGACCGGTGATCGGAGTCAACGTATGTCTTTTACATATACCTGTGAGAACCGTTGACCACATGGTAATCGAAAGCAGGTCAAATGACAATCAACATATTCCCCAATGAGGTCCTCCTCGAAATATTCGAAATCCACATGGTTAATGGATATGAACGTCAATGGCATACACTGGTGCACGTTTGCAGACGATGGCGGAGTGTTGTGTTTGCATCAGCACATCGCCTCAATCTGCAACTTCGGTGCACATACACGACACCTGTGGGGGAGATGCTGGGCATTTGGCCAGCGTTGCCCATCGTCATAGAGGACAGTCTTGGCCCGGTTTCGCGAGTGAAGGGTGCCGATAACATCATTGCCGCACTCGGGCATCGAGATCGTGTCCGTTCCATCGAACTCCAGATCCCAAATTCCGTTTTGAACCGATTCACCGCCGCAATGAAGGAGCCATTCCCAGAACTGACATATCTCGACCTTCGCACGATAAGATCAGACTTGTTGCTCGTCCTTCCCGATTCCTTCTTGGGCGGATATTCCCCCCGTCTACAAACGCTTCGGTTAGATGGTATCTCATTTCCGGCAATTCCAAAACTACTTTCGTCTGCCAGTGACCTTGTTGAAATTGATTTTTGGGATATCCCCCATTCTGGGTACATTTTACCCGAAGCGATGGTCACTGGTCTGTCCGCATTGACCAGGCTCGAACGACTTCACATTAGATTTGTATCCCCTCGATCTCGCCCGGATCGGCCAAGTCCACCTCGGTCGATCCGTACCGTTCTCCCTGCTCTCAAGGATTTTCTATTCCGCGGTGTCAGCGAGTACTTGGAGGATCTCACTTCCCGCATTGATGCCCCGCTACTCAGTGATCTTTCTATCACATTCTTCAATCAACTCATATTCAATACTCCACGGCTCTTCTCGTTCATCGGTCATGCAAAGAACCTCAGATCATGTAATCAAGCACAAATGGGATTTAGCGATTTCAGTGTCAGGTTCTCCCACACCACACCTGGTCACCC
The DNA here is from genome assembly GCA_022496215.1 of Russula brevipes. Lineage (NCBI taxonomy): Eukaryota > Fungi > Basidiomycota > Agaricomycetes > Russulales > Russulaceae > Russula > Russula brevipes. The sequence continues at coordinate 100,903 of WTXF01000076.1, read as the reverse complement.
AGGGCTCAACCTGACGATCCTATGCAAGCCATCAGATTGGCAGCTTTCTTCTCTTACTCAGGTCTGTGACTCGCTCTCCCTTTCCCTCCTCAACCTGGAACGCCTCGAAATTTGCGAGAATTCATATTTTCGACAACATTGGCAAGAAGATGTAGAGCATGCCCAATGGCTCGAACTTCTTATCCCATTTATCAATGTGAAAATATTATCCCTATCCAAGGATTTTACACCACGTGTCATGCCTGCCTTGCTAGAGCTCTCTGGGGAAAGAATCATGGAGGTGTTACCCGCACTACAAACTATTTTCTTATCAGAGTCCTCGCTCTCGGGACCTGTCGAAAAGGCCCTTGCGCAGTTTCTCACTGCGCGGCAGCTCTCCGGTCACCCTGTGGCTGTGAATCCGCAGGGACAGGAGTAAATGTGCCGAAGATAAGCGAGTTCTCTCTTTCTTTCCCACTAATATCGATGTCCTCTCCGTCCCTGCCTATCGCCCTCTTGACTCGTTCGACACTGTAACAGACCAGGGACCAGTCCTTTTTTTATGATGTATTTTGATCTAGTATGGACGGTGGCACTCAATTCTATGGTACATGCTGATTTTTGGTGTCGAACATTGACCGAATATCCCTGAGACTTTCATTAGGCCTCATGCTCAGGTCAGTGCACATGGGGGTCAGTTTGGTGCTTGATGTGACGAACCTCCTTAGGCCTTGCGCCCGACTGGTACTTGGGAATTGCAGGGCATCACTGAACAGACGTCCGTGTGTGTCGTCGATCGACACTCGTCATCGGAACGTTTGTCTCGAAAACAGTTCGAAATAAAGCTACTCTTGTAACCTTGCAACGTGATGGTGACGTCCCCTTCTATCCACTTCTAGCAACACCAGTGCTCTCCTCCTACCCCAAATCCTAGCGTGCTCTCCCCAATTATGCTGATCCCAACCCGGGCCGAGAAACGGCTGTGCTGTTCGCAAATCAAGAGACGCATTGCAGTGCGGACACAGGAACACGACCTTCGACATTTGAACGCATGCTTTCTTGCACGAATGGGAGTGAAAGGGTAGAATTAGGAATGCTTAGCATCGCGGGGTCCTCGAGCCGTCTGAGGCGGGGATTGGATGATCTCAGACATCGAGTGCTTCCAAGGGTGAGTATGCTGATAGTGGTGTACGGTGAGATCGCCCGGGGGCGCCTGCGCGACATGTTGCGCCAGTCAAACGACGATCACATTCGGGAAACGAGGATGCACGCCGTGTGATATCACTTTCACCTTCCAAACGGAACAGACGGCCTTCCTAGACACGCATGCAAGTTTCACTGTAGATACGGGTATAATGGCGTCATTCCAAGGGACTGTAGAAGTAGATCGGAGAGGAAGAAGAGAGAACAAGATGGCAACAAGACGAGGACTGGCAGTAAGAAAACCTGGCGCTGAGCAGGAGAATTACACGGGAGGGAAGGCGAGCTCGGTGGGTGATGGCAGGACCTCTCGAGGAAGGAGGGATAGGCATTGAGCCACGTAGAGCGCAGCTGAGTCGGACGATGGAAAGATGGTAATGAGAGGAACGAGTTCAAGAATAAATAGAAAACATACGAAGCTCATGCCCAATCCGATGTCGATGTCTGGTGTCGGGAGGTGTGCAAGAACACGAGCGAAAGGAGTGTTGGATGTTGAGAAGCAAAGGCTGGCGAGGTGGAAAGTGATGAGCATTTCGGTTGAGATAAATGGGGAGGGAGGTAGAAAATGTAGCCCTTTCTCGATATCTGCGGAAACCGTGCGGCGGTCCTACGTATACGTAGTGGCACTCACAATCAAAGTCGTTGGATGGCCGGGAAGCTACCCATAAGAACGAACTCACCGCTTCATCTCACCGGGAGCGTGTCCATATCCCCTGGAGTACGACGGCCGAGCGAAGGCGCCGAGGTTAAACAGAAGCAGAGATCGGATTCCTTTGGGTCGAAGCTGCTGGCATCCCAAAAAGTAGACCAAGTCACTAAATCTCGATCTTCATAGACTCACGCAGAGTCATCTATGGAGTCACGTAGGTTCTGACTGGACTGTACAGTAACGCGCGACACGACACTTTGACGACGACCAGTAACGGAGACCTCGGGGCCGGACGGACCCGAGCGGTAATTGAATCTCGCGACGCCGTAATTATTTATTTGACCTATCCGCACGAACCCAACATGACCACCAAACCCCGTTCATCGCCTTCAAGAGTCCTCAACCAAGACTTTTACTGTAATGGTGAGCATTAAATTGCTTATTGGCATTCGCGAGGAGTACCCGGAGCTCTTGGTGCACGGTTTTCCATGAAGCTAAGCTCATTGGAGCTGGATGGTGAGCGCACATTGCGGATGTAGTTCCCTTATACACTGTACTTATCTGCCCTCTTTTCCGCATCATAGACCGCATCATGCACCTGCGAGGAGATTTGCTATCTTCTCAGCGGAGCCTGAGGGCGATGATGCACTGCTGGGCTTGGATGCACCTCGATGCACCGAGCACTAGAGCTCTGGGGAGCCACGTCGATGGTCCGCGCTGTGACTGGTGACTGATGCCCTCATCTCAATGACCAGCCTCCCGTCAAGAAAGGAACAGGCAAGAAGCCCGCCGCCGCACCTTTCGGTGCCAGTAAGCCCGTTAAGACTGCAAAGAATCCACTATTCGAGGCTCGTCCCAAGAATTTTTCCATCGGTACACATCTCTATCTATATTCTTACCTCTTTGGCCAGCATTATTGAGACACACGTTTAGGCCAAGACATTCAGCCGAAGCGCGACCTTACACGCTTTGTGAAATGGCCAGAATATATCCGCCTTCAGCGACAGAAGGTCATCCTTTCTCAACGTTTGAAGGTGCCGCCAGCGATTGCGCAGTTTTCGCACACCCTGGACAAGAATACAGCTAGCCAATTGTTCAAGCTCCTCGACAAGTATCGGCCGGAGACAAAGAAGGAGAAACAGACCCGTCTTACTGCTGCTGCCACTGCTGCTGCCGGGGGTAAAGATGCCCAAAAGGTGAGACCTAGTTCTTGTGCCAGTCGCTGGATTAGGTTACATCTCTTGTAGGACACAAAAAAGCCTGTTTTTGCCAAATATGGCCTCAACCACGTTGTTGCTTTGGTCGAAGCCAAGAAGGCAGCCCTTGTTGTTATTGCTCATGACGTCGACCCCATCGAGCTCGTCATTTTCCTTCCTGCACTCTGCGCAAATGGGTGTTCCGTATGTTATCGTTAAGGGTAAGGCTCGCCTCGGCACTGTGGTCCACAAGAAGACAGCAGCCGTTGTTGCCATTCAGGAGGTTCGCAGTGAGGATGACCGCGAGCTCGCCACCCTCATTTCTGCTGCTAAGGCTAACTTGTGAGCATCTACTACGATGAATATCTCGCAAATCGCTTACGTGAGTTTGCATAGCTCCGACAAGTATGAAGAGCAGCGCCGTGTCTGGGGTGGAGGCATTCGAGGTAACAAATCCGCGGAGATGATTCGGAAGCGGGCAAAGGCTGCTGGTCAAGTGATGACAGCTGCTGCGGCAAAAAAGCTTTAATTAGGTGGAGCAGGGACACGCACTCGTTCTCGTCTCGACTTATGAAATGCCATCATCAGTCTTGTAATGCACTTCCCAATTACATGTGTTATGCGATAGGTTTTCACATCTGCCCGTCGTCTTTTCGAGGGTGTTTTGGTGGATTATTGCCAAGTTCGAAAATCTTGCGTTAAAAGTTTTCTCCAAAGGACGATGGGAGTCGGACGCAACCGCTGACTAGTACTGATGCATGCGATTCATGCAGGCGACGATACGAGTGGTCTGAGGGCAATGACAAGATTTCACAAACCTCCACTCACCCTTCGAAGTCGAGCTTTTTCAAATACATGCACACAGCGTTTTTATCATAAGCATTTGGACTGTGCAACACATGCAGAAGCTAGAGAATATCGTACACCAAACGAAGCAGAGAAAGAAACCAACTATAGCAAGGCACGCAAGAAGGGCAAGGAGGACGTCCACATCACGATGGAACCCGTGCCGTCGTGCCTGCTTTTGAAGAAAAATATGAAAACACATCGTCCTTGAGATGAGCAGAGCCCATTAAGTCTGGGAAGTCGCGTACGGGACAGAAAAGCGGATGACTAGCGGATGTACATGACGCGTACATGAACACGACGGATCAAATCGAAACCCTTCAGTACCGAAAGACAAATACAAGAGCAGGACCGTAAGCCAGAAAAAAACCCCCAGACGAAGAAACATACCCAAACAACCAAAGGCCATGGCCCTTGGGCCCAAATTTTTTGGGCTCGCCCGCGGTAAACCCCGAGACATTGAACAACACAGCACACCGTGACGCACCTCCAAATCCGCACTTACCTTCTTGCCGGACCGTAAGTAAGCGCTCGAGACGAACTCGTCTCAACCCACTTGGCTGATAGAAAAACCCCCAAGGTTTTCCCAATTAGGTCCAAATCCCCCGTCTGCGCACCTCTTCCGATGGTACAGGCCACCATCGCCTCCAATCACAAAGATGCTAATCTCTCCAGGGGCGTGACTCACGGCCTTCGGTGGATGGAGAACGAAGCCTCCCAGGCTATTCCACTCGCTCCAGGCGTTGCCCTCCCAAAAGGCATGATAGATTTGAGAATCACGCCCAGCCGCGAATACGTCGATCCTCCCTGGGCCCCAGGATACAACATCGGGCGTAAAATGCCACTCGCCTTTCAACGAGCGTGTGGGACTCCAAGTGGAACTCGAATACGAGATGTGGTTCATGACGTAGTTGGTTCCGAGGCCAAACACGTCGATGTTTCCTGGCTGGTCCGCAACGGCTTTTGGCGCACCGACCCACTGTCCGCCCAAATTTTGAAACGGATACCAGCCACACCGAGGCGACCACTGGGCGTAATGGAGGGAGCCATCGAAACCGACGGCAAATAATGCGATGTGGTCCGGTCCCCAGCTCACTGCGCTGGGAACGTGCGTGAAAGTGCCTGCCAATCTGACGAATTTCGGGGACCATTTTTGACCGTCCCACCATCGATGATAGATCGCGTGGTCCCTGCCGATGTGGAAGGTGTCGATGATGTCGTTCCCGCGTCGCGAGACGGCAGGAGGCCCGGTGAGGTGACCACCGATGGAGGATAAAGCGCCCCAACGGCCGTTCCAAGCCTTGTGCGACAGCGAGTGGTCGTTCCCGACACAGAAGACGCTGACGTCGTTCCTGCCGCGGGAGATGGTGACGGGTCCGTATGGGAGCAGAGGTCCACCATGGTCATCGGTCTTCTGCCAGTCTTTTCCGGTCCACCACCTTTCGCATAGCATTCGCCCGCTATCGACTACGAAAACGCTGATTTCGTTTCTTGCTCGAGAGACCATCGGGATAGACGACGATAACGCTGTGGTGACAGCTTCAGGTGGGAGGGGGGGGATGAAATCCTCGTTTATCGATCGCTGATCGCTGGTACTGATCTGGGGTAGATGTCAGAGAATGGGGAAGAGAAATGTCAAGGGTTTGACCGACGTTGAGCTATGAGCGGGCAAGTGGCCGCAGTGAACTTGATTTACAGTACAACGACCTGGACGGATGCTGTTAGTGGTGCCGCCCGCAAAGACCACGCATCAGCCAGGGTGAGTCTTTTATATATAGTCCAACCAGCGTCTGGATCGTACGGCAGTCACGCGGTGTTCGTATCGATGGCCTGGTTTCAGTTTCTCTTTGAAGTAAGCCAAGTTGCGCCTGCTCCGAGTCTATCATGATAAGTATCGGTGCGATATACATTCTTGCCACGTTCCAGTGTGCACAGTGACCGACCATACTCTAAGTCGATGGCGAAATGGATGATGGACAGCTCGAACAACGGTCATAGGGATCGGCGATCCGGTTTAGTTTGTGAGCGGAATGATCATGGATCTGAGTGCCGCACAATTATCTCTCATCTCCATCGCGCGTGGCAAGTTGGCCCCGTGACCTTCGCCGCATTTGGGGCATCCAATGATCCCGACAATGTACGGACACCTCAGCAGTACTAGTGTGATGAAACGATTTGTGTTCTCTTGTTCCTGTCTCGACTCTTCAGCTGTTCAGGTTGCCGCCGCGCGGCGGTCAGCTCTGGGACCCATATCGAACGGCATGTGAGAGATGGATCTTGCGCACCCACACCTTGAGCTGCATGATGAAGACCCACAAGCTACAAAAGTTCTCGCTCTACGACGGAAGGTGAATACGTAGATCTGGCGCCATCTCAGTCTCACTAATGTGCTCACTGAAGGGACGACATACGGTGGTTTAGGCCCAATCATAAGCGCATAAGCAGCCGCGGCTTTTGTATCGACAGTTCTTTCCCCCTCTGGACGCCGTGCGTGGACTTGGTGTGATCTTTAATCTCTTGTAGCCTATGACCTTATGTCTGGACTTAAATCCTGGGTTTTAAAGTGGATCGTTACACTCTAAGAACACCGCCATGTCTTGACGGCTCGCCGATAGGCGGCCTATATCAAGCGTTCTCTGTTGCGGGGGAGAGAAATCGCTCCTGGGTCATCCCTGAATCCCTCTGAAGTGTCTCGTCTTTGGTTCTGGCCACGATAATCACTCTTAGCATGGTAGATGGTGGACGCACAAAGGGTTCTAGACTCACGCATGGTCCACAACCTCATCGTATTGAACTCCAGGAGCAGGTGAACGATCGATCACTCCGAATCGTTCTCGTCGCTCGAGTTGACGGCGCTGAAAGTTGTATGACGACCTGTCTTTGACCTGTAGGAATTGCATTTCACGTGTCCATCCAGTTGCATGACTGGAAACTAACTAGGGCGAGTTTTGCGTCGCTCCTTATTATGTCATTAACCACGCTGGGCGTGTCATCACAGACACGGATTCAATTACGACGATTCATGCGGACTTTACCATGAAGTTTGCAGGGCGTGGTTAGGATGGGGTGGAGGTGGGAACACTGACTGACGTCCTGTCCAGGTTTCAACGCCCTTGTTTACCCATATTTACATTTCGTGACCCTCGAACGCCGTCCCCAGGATGTGTATGTAGCTGAGTTGGCTTCGAAACTACCACTTTGCTCCCAGGCGTTTACCTTTCACTAATGAGCCATCACCAGTATGTCAAGGGAATCTCACTGGTCAGATTGTTGATTGTTGAAGTAACAGATTGCATAGCCGTGCTCGAAAGCGCCGTCAAGTCCTCTCACCAACCCCCAGTGTCCCCAGGTCATCCCCACTTCGTGACACCTTTGGGTTGTCACTTCAAATAAATGACCCATATGAGGGTTTGGTGGTTGGGGACCAATCTGTACATCCCTGCGGAGAGTCTGCTGAAGTACGAGATCAATGTATGTCCCTTGTACAGTGTCCGCAACGACTGCTAACCGATGCCCAAGGGACCATCAACGAGCTCCCCGACGATGCCCTCCTAGAAATATTCGATTCCTATGTGGGTAAAGGTCAAGGCATACAGGAATGGCATACACTGGTGCATGTGTGCCGACGATGGCGAAGCATCGTATTCTCATCAGCGCGTCGCCTGGACTTACGACTTTTCTGCACATACACGACACCTGTGAGGAAGACACTATATATCTGGCCCGCCTTGCCCATCATGATCTCGGATGGTGATCACAGGACCTCGCGGGTGAAGGGCACAGATAACATCATTGCCGCCCTCGAGCATCACCCTCGCGTTTGTCACATCCACCTCGAGGACATCCCAGTTTCTGTGCTGAAGAGACTCGCCGCGGCGATGCAAGATCCCTTTCCGATATTGGCAGATCTGGTGCTTGCGTCGAAGCATAAAAAGATGCCAGCCCTTCCCGATTCGTTCCTGGGTGGATCTGCCCCACGTCTATGCACGCTCTTCTTGAACGGTATCCCGTTTCCGGCGGTACCGAAGCTACTCCTGTCTGCCGTCGACCTCGTCTTTCTTTCCCTTTGGAACGTCCCTCATCCCGGGTACGTTCCACCCGAGGCGATATTCTCTTGCCTGTCCGCGTTGACCAGGCTCGAATCATTCGAACTCGGATTCCAATCCCCGCAATCCTGCCCCGATCGAACGAGCCGAAGTCCGCCTCGGTTGACACGCACAGTAGTCCTCCCCGCTCTCACTTATTTTTGGTTTCAAGGAGTCAGCGAGTACTTGGAGGACCTCGTGGCCCGGATCGACGCCCCTTTACTCGATACCCTCGCTATAACATTTTTCAATCAACTCATATTCGACACTCCACAACTCTTCCGGTTCATCGGCAACGTAGAGAAGCTCAAGTCGCCCAACCGAGCACACGTGGCTTTTGATGCGGCCTTCGTCCAAATCAGATTTTCTCCACGAACATTGGAAGCGTATATGCCAGTGTATACCACAACCCCAGTGTTCGAGTTGAGAGTCTCGTGCAGGGGGCCAGATTGGCAGCTTTCGTCTCTGGCACAGCTCTGTAGCTCGTCCTTACCTCCCTTTTCCACTTTGGAACACCTCGACGTCCGTGAGGACCAACGTCCACGACCGAACTGGCAAGACGATACCGAGAAGTCCCAATGGCTGGAACTTTTGCGACCATTTTCTGCTGTGAAAAGTCTGTCCCTGTCCAGGGAACTTGCGCGATGTGTCATGCTCGCCTTGCAAGAGCTTGCCAGGGAAGGGCCAACTGACACACTGCCCGCACTACAAAATCTTTCCTTGGAGGTGCTTCGCCTCTCACAACCTGTTCGAACAGCCATTGAGCAGTTCGTTGCCGCGCGACGGCTCTCGGGCCACCCCATAGTTGTTAGTCATTTGGAAGGAGGGCGTTAAATAAAGACGCGGAAAGTCGATGGTTGGTGGCGCTCTTTGCCTTCTATCCTAATCACGTGTGGGGCCATCTACTGACCATTTATATTCTCATTCATGCTCGCTGTTCTCCTCCTGGGGTGCCAGTATATGGGACGAACTGATCTCCTTGTATGTTATCTTGAATCTAGGGTATACCCTGGCTCAGGCGTAGTCGGATAGCCACCCCAACAGATCTGCGAAATACGGAATAGTGTCGAATGAAGGCGATTCGGCGGAGGTAATATCTTAACTAAGTGAGGCACTTTGTCTTAACCAAGCAGTATGCGCGAATGGCCCGCTGTCCATCACATGCAAACTCGGGTAAAATGTAAGTCATGATCACATCTGGTCGACACGACACTGAGCGCACTACCCAATCTCAACACCAAAATTGTCGTATTTCATGGAATTAAGTACCACGGCGGTTCATACTGGGTCCAAATACATCATACAAGAAATCGAATCACGTTGGCAGTAAACTGTAACCTGTGTTCTACGGGAGTCGAACAAGACAGTACAGGAGAACATAGGCAAGGACGGAAAGCAGAGAACTCGTCAACGATGATACATTTTTCGCACATTTATTCCTATTACCAATTGAACGAATTGACGGTCACAGGATGACCGGAGAGCTGCCGCGCAGTGAGAAACGACGCAACGGCTTCCTTGACAGGTCCCTGTTGCGCGGACGGAGGCAAGGAAATACTTTGTAGCGCGGGTAATACGTCCATTATTCTTTCCCCAGAGAGCTCTTGCAAGGCAGATACGACACGTGGTGTAAAACCATTGGATAGGAATAAACGTTTCACGGTGGTAAATTGGTGTAGAAGTTCCAGCCATTGGCTGCGCTCCACATCTTCTTGCCAATGTAGTTGTGGATATGAACTCTCGCAGATTTCGAGGCGTTCAAAGTTGAAGAGCGAAAGGAAGGGCAAGTCACAGACCTGCGTCAGAGAAGAAAGCTGCCAATCTGATGCCTTGCACAGGATCTCCAAGAAGAGCCCTGAGTAGCGTGAGTGACCAGGTCCCACGGCGGAAATTCTGACACTGCGATCGCTAAATTCCATTTGTGCTTGATCCTGTGACCTGAGCTGCTTGGCGTGACTGATGAACGAGTAGAGCTGCGGAGTGTTGAATATAAGTTGATTGAAGAATGTGATTCGGAGGTCACTGAGCAGCGGGGCATCAATTCGGGAAGTGAAGTCCTCCAAGTACTCGCTGACACCTTGGAACGCAAGATTATTGAGAGCAGGGAAAACGGTGCGGATCCACCGAGGTCGACTCGGCTGATCCGGGCGAGATTGAGGTGATCGGAATCCAATCCGAAGCGTGTTGAGCCTGGTCAATGCGGAAAGACCATTGACCATTTCCTCGGGTGAAAAAAAACCAGGATGGGGAATTTCCCAAAGGCGAAGATCAACAAGGTCACTGGCAGATGAAAGTAGGTTGGGTATTGTCGGAAATGAGGCGCCATATAACCAAAGCGCTTGTAGACGTGGGGCAGCTCCGCCCAAGAACGAATCTGGAAGGACAAACACCGCGTCTCTTTCTCTCACGCGAAGGTTGAGATATGTCAGTGTTGGGAATGGCTCCTGCATCGCCCCGGCGAATTGGTCCAAGTCAGATTTTGGGGTGTTCCAGAGTACGATTTGACGGACACGATCAGGATTCCCGAGTGCAGCCACGATGTTATCATGATCGGCACCCTTCGCTTGCCAAATTTCGTGACCAAGGTGAGCTACGACGATGGGCAACGCCGGCCAGATGTCCAGTGCCTTCCTCACAGGTGTCTTGTATGTGCACCGAAGTTGTAGATTCAGGCGACGTGTCGATGCAAACACAACACTTCGCCATCGTCGGCAAATGTGCACCAGTGTAGGCCATCTAAGAGAGTACTCATCCGTATAGACATTGAATATCTCTAGGAGGACATCATCGGGGAGTATATCGATTGTCACTTGGCCTGCACTCGATTCAGTTGGTCAACTGTTTTCAATGGACTGCAAAAAAGACATACGTCGTCGAGTGCGTCGACCCCATACCCTAGTCTCTCCCTTGTGATGCACGGAATGCCCTCGAATCACCAGTTCTCGAGAGGGACCACGTGTCGGAATCCGAGTCCATGACTCAGGGATCTTGGGAAGTAATGCCAGTGCTGGGGATACGTTGGAAGCCACTGCAGAGACTTGATGACAGACGCGCTTTCGAGGATGGCTATGTGAGACTATGAGCTACTTCAGCAATAGTGCTAGCACTTATCCTCGACTTACGAGTGAGAGCCCATCACGGAGCATTCGTTCGAGGTGGCGCACTGGCAGTAGAATTGGCCAGCACACTGGCAGAGTCGACAAATTTATAGGCGAACGACAAAATACATAAAACACAGCCAACACGTGGATGTCGCACACCTGTCCAGTTTGCCTCGTGTGTGAATATGCGTGCTGTTAACACCGCCTCAGTGGCGATGAATCGAACGAAGCTATTCGAGCGCCAACCAGCGCCATCTCCAAACTTTCTCATTTCACCTGGTGATCCTAACTTACCAGCAGCTGCTGTGGGCGCTCGGCGAGACGGTCGCTAAGGCGGACGCGATGAACGTCTTTGCAGTATTTGGGCGCCCGGACGGAGGCAAGTTCGGGCGCTCGTTCTCTAACGTTGAATGCAAAGCTCACTGAATCCCCGCCCTTTCGTCACGCCCCCACTGGACGGGGCGATCCTGCCAGGCGTGACGCGCTCCTCGGTCCTCGCGCTCCTCTCGCACCACGTGCCCGGTACCACCACCGCCGCCGCGGCGCTTCCCCAGCTACCCCCCTCAACGCACCTACACACCACCGAGCGCGCCTAACGATGGTTCGAGCTCTTCATAGCATCCGCGCGCGGCACGCTGCGCGAGATCTTCTGCGTCGGCACGGCGGCGGTCGTCGTCCCCCGCGCGCATCGGGTGGCGGCGCGGACACGGGGGTGGAGGACGTCGTGCTGCCCGTCGTGGGCGGGGAGGCAGTGTCGCGCACGCGCTTTGAGAGCACCTCGTCGATATTCAGGACGGCCGCGTCGAGTGGGAGTGGGGCGTCCCGTGCGCGTGCGAAGAGGTGTCCGTCGCTGATTCGACCGCGTTCCGTCGTGTGCGGCGGTGCCCGAGCGGGGGACAAATTGCTCTCACACTCGCCACCACCCCCCTGCCAAGGCAACAGGCAGTGGCCAATGATGCTACAGTCAACTTTGCAAGTCACCTGTTTACCACGCCCCGCATATGATCCCGTCCTATGAAGGAGGACAACGCAATTCGACATTACGAATAACAGGGTTAATGGATTCTTCTGCGCACGCAGCGCTCAGGCGCTCAGGCCTCAGGTTCGAATGAAGGGGCCAGCGAGATGTAAAAAAACGGGATTTGATGCGTTTGATCTGGCAAGTACAGTACCGTACTACGAGAACTTACCGTATAAGGACTAAGGGATCGGTCGGGAGGTGCTTGATTTGCTCTGTTGCCGCAACGCGGTAAAGTTCACGATAGGCAGGTACGCAGTGGACATCAATATTAGTGGGAAAGAAAGTAGAAAGCACTCGCCAACGGTGACATATTCTCAGCACGATTATTCCTGTCCCAGCGAATTCAAAGCCACAGGGTGACCGGAGAGGTGCCGTGCAGTGAGAAACTGCGCAAGGGCCTTCTTGACGGGTTCCGATAACGAGGACTTGGATAAGAAAATACTTCGCAGTCCAGGTAACACGTCCATTATTCTTTCCCCAGAGGGCTCTTGCAATTACAAGGCAGGCACGATGCGTGGTGTAAATCCTCAGATAGGGATAAACTCTTCGCAGTGGTAAATGGGTGTAAAAGTTCCAGCCACTGGGTGTGCTCCACATCTTCTTGCCAACATGGTGAACGCGAAGCCCCACAAATCTCGAGTCGTTCCAAATTGCAGAGGGAAAGGGGGGGCGAGTTACAGACCTGGGCCAGAGAAGAAAACTGCCAATCTGGTGCCCTGCATAGGATCGTCAACTGGACCGTTATGTGACCACTGGCAGGTTCCAAGAGGGAAAGTTTGACATGGTTACGGGTGAACGCCATTTCTGCTTAATTATGTGACCTGAATTTCTCTGCATGACTGATGAATATTGATGAATGCGCAGAGTCGTGGAGTATTGAATATGAGTTGATTGAAGAGCCTGACACGAAAGTTACTGAGTAGCGGGGCATCGATTTGGGAAGTGAGGTCCTCCAAGTACTCGCTGACACCGCGGAACACAAATTGATTGAGAGCAGGGAGAGTTGTGCGGATCGACAGAGGTGGACTTGGTTCATCCGGGCGAGAAAGAGGGGATCGGAATTCAATGGAAAGAGTTTTGAGCTTGGTCAGCTCGGACAGACAAGTGACCATCGCCTCGGGTGAAATGTAACCAGAATGGGGAATGTTGGAGAGGAAGAGATCGACCAGGTCACCGGCAGACGAAAGTAGTTTTGGCATTGCCGGAAATGGGACGCCATCTAACTGAACCGTTCGTAGACGTGGGGCAGATCCGCCCAAGAACGAATCGGGAAGGACCGGCACCATTTTGGTAGCTGGGTTTAACCAGAGATGTGTCAGCGTTGGGAATGGATCCTTCATTGCTTCGGCGAAATGCTTCAAATTAGAGATTGGGGTGTTCCAGAGTTCGATGGAACGGACACGATCGGGATGCCCGAGAGCGGCAACGATGTTATCGACACCCTTCGCTCGCGAACCTCGGCCTCTTCCTCGTATAACGATAGGCAATGCTGGCAGGTGTCATGTATGTGTACCGAAGTTCCAAATTAAGGCGATTTGTCGATGCAAACACGACCCTTCGCCTTCGTCGGGACGGCGTGCACCAGTTGTATGCCATATCGCGATGACAAATGCACGTTCCCCAACAAAGTCACGAACACCCAAATGAGGTATCAACAATTCCTTTTACGGACAAACTATCCAAGATGCGTCCTCGTCCTATAAAAGAATACCCAACTTTTTTTCTCTTCACGGTCGACTTCTCACATCCCATGTCCCACCACCCTTCATCGCATGTACTCTAAACATTCGGGCAGGAGACGCGTGGCTCAACGGCGCGCTGGCGGTGAGCCCTCGACAAATGCTCGTTCCACACAACGAGCCACTGGCAGGTCGTGGCGTCGGATCGATTCCACCGATGACGATTCAGATACCAACATCAAACCCGACCCCGATCCATATTCAGACCACGATCATGACGAAGGGCCATCGCTGGAACGCCTTGCTGAGGGCAAATGGAGGACGAGAAAACACCCTCGCTTCGTATGGAAACCCACGTCACCTCTGCTACCCCGAAAACGTACCCTCTCGGAGACACTCTCCGAGTCAATCTCCCCAGCGCTCAAGAAAGCAAAGTGCGTATATGCTTCCTACAACCATGGTCAGAATAACACGCATATATTCCCAGGATAAAGACGGATTTGCAGTCCCTTCAACACATGGCGCGGTCTATCCCTCGATGCATCGGGCCGTTTACGAACATACGTTTGACATTCCTTACCGGGTCGGAATTAGATGCAGAGATAAAAAGGGACCCAAGGCGTCTTGATACGTGAGTCACAAACTCCCATATCTCTCTGCATATACTCTAATTAATTGGAGATCACAGACTGGACATCAAGCGCAAGACGATTCTCGACTTATACCACAAAATTCTCGAAGCTGTTCCGGGACTATCAAAGCTAGTCGAATGGGCTTCTACAGAACCCCCCCAGACACTCGTCGTGCTGGCCAGCCTGGTAAATCCACCCCACCCCCTCCTCAGTCGTTGTCATCCAACTGACCTGAACCCAAGCTCGACCACTCCGGCGGCAAGGGACGGACGGACGACTGCGGATCTGTCCGCGACAACGGTCTGAAGTACATCCCACGTGCAGATGGCTATTCTAGTGTGGGCTTCACCACAAAGAAAGAAGGACGGGGATTTTTTCATCCCACGACCGCACGTTTGCTGTGTCCTCGCCACCTGCAAGAACAATTTGAGCGTAATCCAGAGCATTTTTGCCGCGATGTTCACTATGGCAATATCTTCATTTCGCATGATGATTTTCCGTCGTTCCTCTATCCGGAAGAGGAATATAATCCCGAAGCGATTGACGAGAACCTGCTTCGCGGACCGTTCTTGTTATCAGTACGTCTGTGTTACGAAAACGACTACCTACTACTGACTACGGCCACAGTGCTTTCGACACATATTCACTGGGCCACGCACAGCCCTGAAGAAAAGCCCAGGAAAATCGCCTGGCAAGAAAAGCAAAGCCGATCTCTACGGCATAACCAAAGTGACCCCCGAAAATATCGCTTATGCGGCAATATTGGTAAGTTGTCTTTCACCTATACTGTACTTACAAGTGAACGCATCCCTAATCGTAATCGTTGATACCCACTAGTGTCGCCACATCCTCAACAGCAATGAGTCATGGGCCACTGAAGATAGTGGGTTCCGTGCAGATATTTTCTATGCAAACATCGTCGACCTGTTCGACGACAAAGAATGGGCCCAAGATACACTTGACTGGTGGAACAAATGGGTAAGTTGTCGACAAACTTGGAACTGCTGTATTCAACATTCACGCAGGTGTTCGGGGATGACCCCCGGGTCCAGGACAACTCGCCCGGCCAACGTCGTGAGACGGGGGTTACTTCACTCGCAGCCCAGCGCGCTGCACGCCGGAGGAATGCAGGTGTGCGAGACAGTGCGTCCCCATTAGAATCGAGAGAGGAATAGCGTCGAATGATGGCGATTCGGCGGTGGTAGAATCGTCACTGAGCGAGGCACCTGGTCTTAACCAAGCAGCATACGCGAATGGTCCGCTGTCCATCAAATGCGAACTCGGGTAAAATGCAAGTCATCGTCATATCTGGTCAACACCGAGTGCATCACACAATCTCAACACCAAAAATTGTTGTATTTCATAAAATTGAGTGCCACGGTTCATACTGGGTCTAAATACATCATACAAGAGATCTAATCACGTTAGATGTAAACTGTGACCTGTGTGCTACGGGAGTCGAAACGAGAGTAAAGGAGAACATAGGCAGGACATCCATGTTAATGGAAGGAAAGTAGAGAGAACTCGTTACTGTAACGATATTTTTATTTCGCACATTTACTCCTATTCCAACCAGTTGACGGCCACAGGATGACCGGAGAGCTGCCGCGCAGTGAGAAACGACGCAACGGCTGCCTTGACATGTCCCCGTTGCCGGGACGCTGGCAAGGAAATACTCTGCAGCGCGGGTAAAACATCCATCGTTCTTTCCCAAGAGAGCTCTTGCAAGGCAGACACGACACGTGGTGTAAAATCCTTGGACACGGATAAACGTTTCACGGCGGTAAATAGATGTAGAAGTTCCAGCCACTGGATGTGCTCCACATCCTCTTGCCAATTCGGTCGTGAATACGAAGCCTCGCAGATTTCGAGGCGCTCCAAATTGAAGAAGGAAAGGAAGGGCGAATCGCAGACCTGGGTCAGAGAAGAAAGCTGCCAATCTGATGGCTTGCATAGGATGGTCAACTCGAGCCCTATGCGACCAAGTTTCATGAGGTAAAGTTTGATATAGTTACGGGCAAACGTCATTTGTGCTTCGTTCTGTGACCTGAGCTCCTCGGCGTGACTGATGAACGAGCAGAGCCGTGAAGTATCGAATATGATTTGATTGAAGAGCGAAATATGAAGGTTATTGAGTAGCGGGGCATCGATTCGGGAAGTGAGGTCCTCCAAGTACTCGTTGACACCACGGAACACAAAATAATTGAGAGCAGGGAGCACGTTGCGGATCGACCGCGGTGCACTTGGTTGACCCGGGCGAGATCGAGGCGATCGGAATCCGATCCGAAGCGTTTCAAGCCTGGTCAGCGCGGACAAACCAGTAACCATCGCCTCGGGCGAAATGTACCCAGAATGGGGAATTCCCCAAAGGCGAAGATCGACAAGGTCACTGGCAGATGAAAGTAGTTTTGGTATTGCCGGAAATGGGATGCCATGCAGCCGAAGCGTTTGTAGACGGGGGGCAGATCCGCCCAAGAACGAATCGGGAAGGACCGACGCCATTTTAATATCCGTGTGTAACCCGAGATATGTCAATTTTGGGAACGGGTCCTTCATTTCTGCGGCGAATCGCTCTAACACGGAAGTTGGGATGCTGCAGAGGTCGATGCGACAGACACGATCGGGATGCCCGAGTGCGGCAACGATGTTATCGGCGCCCTTCACTCGCGAAACCCGGCCACGACCGTCTTTTATGATGATGGGAAAAGCTGGCCAGATATCCAGCATCTTTTCCACAGGTGTTTTGTATGTGCACCGAAGTTGCAGATTTGGGCGATGCGTTGACGCAAACACAACACTTCGCCATCGTTGGCAAACGTGAACCAGTGTATACCACCGATGTATGTTTTCATTCACCACGTAGATGTCGAATATTTCTAGGAGGACCTCGTCGGGGAGTATGGCAATTGTGGCTTGGCCTACCTCGATTGATCAACAGTTTTCACATATACTGCGCAAAAGACATACGACCCCAATCACCAGGCTTTTCCCTGGGATATACGGAATGCCCTCCAATCACCAGTTCTTGAGATGAGTTACTTATCAGAATCAATGACGCAGGATTGTTGCGAGGTAATGATGGGGCCACGCTGGAGAGTACAGAGGCCCGAGAGAGTTGATGACGTACGCGCTTTCGAGCATAACTGCGTGAGAGTCTGAATTACTTCAGCGATCAGGCCAGTGATTACCCTCGACTTACCAGTGAGAGTCCATCACCAGGCTTCCGTTCGAGGTGACAGCGTAGAATTATCCCGCATAGCCACCACAAATATATACGAGAGTGACGAGGTACACACCCAATCAAAATCCAGCTTTCCTCGTGCATAGATACGTATGTCGTTGACACCACCACAACAGCGATGGGCCAATAGCGTAACGAATTTGAGTTTCAGTTTGACATTTGCCAACGCAGCAAGTGACCGAGGATCGCGGCAGCAATAGCACTCAGCGTAGTTGGCCGAAATTCTCCTGTTTCATGTTTGTTCAGATAACATTTTTCCGAGAACTAACGGGAAATGGAAACCCGATCTGCCATCGACCGGCGTCCATGGCTATCGGGGCTGAACTCCAGGCAACGACACCGAAAAATACCTTGGGTTTAAAAAATAACAAGGAGACACCAGTAGTCCTGCTAAGACATTCGGACGCTATTTGAAGATGGGTCACTGGGGCACGGGCGGGAGGAGGAAATGATGGGCAAATTGGTGATGGCAAGGGGGATCGCACCGGAGGTGCGGTCCCGCTTGACCCAGGGGGTTTGCGGTCGCTTCCGGGATCCCCTGCCCAGGGGGTTTCCCCTTACGTCGCTTGGTAACGCGGTCCAACCCGACTCGAGGTTAGTGGAATTGAGGCAACTAAGTCGGATCCCCTGTACATTGAAGCACACAGCACACAGCGCACGTCACACAGTAAGCATTGAGCTGTCATGAAAATCAATGTAAGTCATATATAGTATCTATGCTGCCTGTAACATGATGCAAGGCTTCTATTTTCGTGTGCACACTGTCCCACTACATCCAACTGGCACCGGTGGCATTGGGACTGGTGTTGGTAGTGAAGTTCATGCCCGGCTTGCACACGGATGGCAACTTGAGGAGCATCGGCAGCGGCGTCGCTTTTGAGGGTGCTGCGGGTCTTGTGGGCATCTTCGGTGGTGGTGGCTGTGTAAGCCTGTGTTGCTTCAAGTTTTGAGGTTGTTGGCTTGTTCTTGCGGGGCGGTTGCTGCTTTGGTACTGGCGGTGTTGGTACCGGTTTCTTGTTCTTGGGGGACTGTGAGTGTGTTGCTGCTGCTGCTGGTGTTGCAATCGAAGGCGGCGTTGGGGATGGGGTTGACAGTGTTCTGAGCTTGCGCGTTGATGTTGCTGGGGTCAGGGACGCCTGCGTTGACAGTTTCGTGGCCTTGCGGGGCGGTAGTTGCGTTCTGGGGGTTGATGTTGGGGCCGGTGGTGTTGATGGCGTCTTGAACTTGCGGGGCGGCAGGACTGTCGGTGCTGGTGTCAGCTACCGGGGTTTGCGGGGTGGCGGTTGTGTCGGGATGGGAGGCTAGTGGCGAGGCGAGGCGCTTTGTGGGTTTTGCTGAAATCGGAGGTGCTGAGGGCGGGCGGAATGTCAGCGTTGTCGAGTGTGTGGGCGGCGGCTTGAGTCTTGCAGGTTTTGCTGAGGTCAGAGGTGCTGAGGGCGGCGGAGGCGGGGCCGATTCGGGGTGAAGCCGAGGTGCGTTGGCGTTGGACTTGTGAGCGGCGGCACGGGTCTTGACGTCTGTTGCGGGCCTTGCGGTGGCGTTGTGTGTCGGAGCTGGGTTGACTTGCGGATTTTGGGGGTCTTGAGTTGGCAGTCGCAGCTGAAGGGTGCTGGCTTCGGAGTCAGTGCCGGCGGCGGTGGGTCGGGGACGTTGGAGATTTGTGGATTGTCGGCGTTGGGCTTGCTGGCGGTGGCATTCTTGCGATTGGCGGGGACCTGAAGGGTGCTGATGGGAGGTGGCGGCGGCGTTGCTCTTGAGGATGTCGAGGGCGTTGCTTTTGCGAGGCTTGCGAACGGTCTCGGTTTTGCGGGTGAGTTTGCTTTTACGGACATGGAGGTTTTGATTTAATTTTGAAAGTGTGGGAGTTGGCAGGGGGCGGGTCTGGGGCGTTTGAGACTTGATGGCTGTCGACGTTAGACTTGCGGGCGGGGACGGGGTCTTGAGAGTCGGCAAAAACAGGTGGTGGCGGTGGCTTAGACGGGGGCTTTGGTGGACGTGCGGGCGCAGGGCTGGGCGGCGGCTCAGGCGGAGGTTCGAGGCATGTAGGCAGTATATAGGCTGGGGTGTCTCCGGAGAAAGTGTGTCGCAGTGTGGAGGGGAAAAGACGTCTGGACAAGCGAAGAGATGGAAGACGAAGCGAGCACACAACTTGGCTGTTGCTTCGCGTCCGTGATACGGGTCGCTCTCACTCGCAGCGGCAGTCTTTTGGGCCTTGCGAAGGTGGGAAATCGGCAGCAGTGACGCATGTGTGGATGTGACTGGTGACGGCAGTGGCTCAGGCGGCGGCTCGAGAGGCTGTAGGTCCAAGTCAGTGGCAACTGCGCAGAAGTGTGCAGCTGCCTGCCGAGGCGGTGAAGGAGGGCTCCGCAGGCCAGATACAAGTCAAGCGGTCAAGTGGGAAGCCAGCCAGACTGGCCGCTTGCACCCACAGAGCAAGTCGCTCAAAGGGAGAGGGAAGGAGAGGGACGGACGGGAGAGGAGGGACAGATGGGAAAAGAGACGCCGGAAGTCACGTGAGGATTGGTCGGATTATTGGTCGATTGGTCGTGATTGGCAAGGGGGTTCGCACCGGAGGTGCTCGACCCAGGGGGTTTGCGGTCGCATCCGGGATCCCCTGCCCAGGGGGTTTCCCCTTACGTCGCTTGGTCAGCGCCAGTCAGCGGTCCAACCCGACCCGAGGTTAGTGGAATTGAGGCAACTAAGTTGGATCCCCCTGTACATTAGAAGCACACGGCGCACAGCGCACGTCACACAGTGAGCATTGAGCGTATTGAGCTGTCATGAAATCAATGTCAAGTCATGTATAGTATCTATGCTGCCTGTAACATGATGCGAGGCTTCTATTTTCGTGTGCACACTGTGCGAGCATCAGGAAAACGGCAAAATGCTGAATGCTTCTTAATGCCTCTTAATGCCTCTTATCCGCTTATTAAGAAGGGCACCCTGCTTAATAAGAGCAATAAAGAAGCATTAAGAAGCATTAAGAAGCATTCAGCATTTTGCTGTTTTCCTGATGAGCCGGGCCCTGAACATCACTACTGACACCAGTCCCAAATCCCAATGCCACCGGTACCAGTTGGATGTGGTGTGGGACGCACACAGATGGCAACTTGAGGAGCATCGGCGGCAGCATCGCTTTTGAGGGTGCTGCGGGTCCTGTGGGCATCTTCAGTGGTGGCTGTGTTGCTTTTGAGGTTGTTGGCTTGGTTCTTGCGGGCGGCGGACTCTTGCGGGGTGGTGATGTCAATGTTGTGTCGTCGGCGTTGACAGAATCTTGTTCTTGCGGGGCGGTTGATGCTTTGATACTGGCGGTGTCGCGAACCTAGGCGCGTCAAGGATATTTCCCAACGGCTACGCCACAAGAGACGAGTTTAACGTCCTGAGAGGGGTACAAGAGAGGATGAAGATAGAGGAGTGGACTGGAAGAGGTGGTATCGCAATGCGGTCCCGCTCATGCAACCTGTTTAGTTGCTACTTGCTCTACCTCGGTTGGTAATACAAGTGAATTGTCTGAGGGCGTCTCTACTAGACGCTTGTCCTTATATACATGGGTACTCTAGGGCTGGTCTTTAGAAGCGTGACCTATTGTCTGTAAGTGCTAGCCAATCATCAAATCGCAGAGAGTGGTGCCATCTATTAATACTTGAGGACTTTACTAATAGCTGAACCTTGTTAGTCATTGCGCAGTCAGCTGAGTCATGCGCGTCATGTGACTAGTCTGGGGTCATGTGACTGCGAGTCGTCATGTGATCTGGTCCTGGGCTTGGTCATGTGACCCGGCGGTCACCTGATCTGGGGCTGCTTCTGTATCTCTGGTTTCTCCGTGTATTCGTCTGGCAAGAAAGGTTTACATAAGTCGCGGGAAGTTCTTGCGTAAGCAAAACTCGCGCGTCGATTCCTAGGTCATCTGGGCTGGGATTCGAGTGTCAAGGGGTGTTTCTGGTCGTTTTACAGGGGAGGTTCCACGGGGAATTACTGATCCATGGTCCGGGACGGGGAGGAGGTGATTCGAGGCGTCTTTTACGGGTCAGGGAGGGAAGGGAAGGGTGAATACTTGGTCATGTCGTGACGGTTCACGACAGGCGGTGTGGTACCGGTTTCTTGAGCTTGCAGGACGGTGGTTACGTTGTTGGCGATGGCGACTGTGTTGGTAATGGTATTTTGTTCTTGGGGGGCTGTGGGTGTGTTGCTGCTGTTGTTGGTGTTGCAATCGAAGGCGGCGTTGGGGATGGGGTTGACAGTGTTCCGAGCTTGCGCGTTGATGTTGCTGGGGTCAGGGACTCAGGGACGGCGGCGTTGACAGTTTCGTGGGCTTGCGGGGCGGCGGTTGCGTTCTTGGGGTTGACGTTGGGGCTGGGCTGGTGTTGATGGCGTCTTGAACTTGCGGGGCGGCGGGACTGTCGGTGCTGGTGTCAGCTACTGGGGTTTGCGGGGTGGCGGTTGTGTCGGGACGGGAGGCTGGTGGCGAGGCGCGTTGCTTTGTGGGTTTTGCTGAAATCAGAGGTGCTGAGGGAGGGTGGGCGGAACGTCGGCGTTGTCGAGTGTGTGGGCGGCGGCTTGAGTCTTGCAGGTTTTGCTGAGGTCGGAGGTGCTGAGGGCGGCGGACACGGGGCCGATTCAGGGTGAAGCCGAGGTGTGTTGGCGTTGGACTTGCGAGCAGCGGCACAGGTCTTGACGTCTGTTGCGGGCCTTGTGGCGGTGTTGTGTGTCGGAGCTGGGTTGACTTGCAAATTTTGGGGGTCTTGAGTTGGCGGTCGCAGCTGAAGAGTGTTGGCTTCGGAGTCAGTGCCAGCGGCGGTGTTCTTGCGTGGTGACTAGATCTTGAGAGCTGTTTACGGGCGGTGGGTCAGGAATGTTGGAGGTTTGCGGATTATCAGCGTTGGGCTTGCTGGCAGTGACGTTCTTGCGGTTAGCGGGGACCTGAAGGGCATTGATGGGAGGCGGCGTTGCTCTTGAGGGTGTCTAGGGCATTGCTTTTGCGAGGCTTGCGAACGGTGTCTGTTTTGTGGGTGAGTTTGCTTTTGTGGACGTGGAGGTTTTGAAGCATGTGGGAGTTGGCAGGAGGCGGGTCTGGGGCGTTTGAGACTTGAGGGCTGTCGACGTTAGACTTGCAGGTGGGGATGGGGTCTTGAGAGTTGGCAAAAACAGGTTGCGGCGGTGGCTCAGACAGGGGCTTTGGCGGACGTGCAGGCGCAGGGCTGGCTGACTCGGGTGGCGGCTCAGGTGGAGGTTCGAGGCATATAGGCTGGGGTGTCTCCGGAGAAAGTGTGTCGCGGTGTGGAGGGATAAAGACGTCTGGACAAGCGAAGAGATGGGAGATGAAGCGAGCACACAACTTGGCTGTTGTTCGCGTTCATGATACGGGTTGCTCTCACTTGCAGCGGCAGTGTTTTGGGCCTTGCCAAGGTGGGGAATCGGTGGCGGTGACGCATGTGTGGAGTGACTGGTGACGGCGGTGGCTCAGGCGGCGGCTCGAGAGGCAGAGGAGTCGTGTACAGGGCACTACTAGTAAGCAGCAGAGCCAGTGGAGCCAGTGGACAACAGCGCTGCATCTTGTGAGAAAAAGGGCTCAAGCAAGCGCACGGCCCGCTTTGAAGTCCTGCACGACGTCGCCCGAGTCCAGCGGCAGGTGGTCAACATCGACATGGGGGAACAGGAGGGCTTGACCGCTTTGGACCGGGCCCTGCACATCACTACTGAGTCAGGCCTAGTTATGCTTCCAGTTATGTAGGTTGGTGGCGACTGCGCAGAAGTGGGCAGCTGCCTGCCGGAGGCGGTGAAGGAGGGCTCCGCAGGCCAGATACTGGTCAAGAGGGATGGACGGGAGAGGAGGGACAGATGGGAAAGGGACAGGAACAGGACGGGAGAAAGAGACGCTGGAGGTCACGTGAGGATTGGTCAGGATTGGTCGGATTATTGGTCGATTGGTCGTGATTGGTCGGATTGGTCGAAAAGGAAAGACCCTGGGAATGACGAAGTTCCCAAATGAGGACGCTGAATCTGCGGCATATAAGCAGGGTCACCCACGTGACATGCCACGATTGATTGCTCCGGCGGCTTACGTACACATCGCTCCACGTCATGGCGCTATTGCGGTTGCGGGTGCCAACTAGGTGCAGTCTACACATTTCCATCCCATAAAGTTACCGTGTAAGGTGTGTATCAAGGTTCAAAACTGAATGGAATAGATGCATCGGTATTTTCTGTCTCAACCTCGCCTCTCATCAGTCCCGTCATGAACGCGGCTCAAGCCAATCACAACCATCTGTCCTTCACCCGCTTATGGCTGCATTTCCGGTTCAGGTCATGACAGTACAACCCATGGACATCGCTACCACACTGTCCCTGTCTCAAGACTCAACGCTCGTTTCTCTCGTGCTCGCAGACACCCAATCCCAGACATCGACGTTAGATTTGGCATGATCTGTCGTGTGTTTTTAATTCATTGTTGAATTCATTCTTCTCACTACATCTTTCCCTCGTCGGACTCTGCTGCGCTGTACATTGCTTAGTGCCCTCCTCCTTCCTTGAGAAGACGCCCCTTTTTTTACTTTTTTTTCTGTCCTGAACGACCACAGATAGGTACAGCCACCTGTATTGCCTCACAGCAGCGCTCGACAAATCAATGATGAAACTCCATGTACATTTCAAGTTATTTCACCCTTTCTCTCACCTCTCTGTATCATGCGTCGCTTTGTGCGTCACTGGGTTTTGAATATCCACCCTGGTCCTGCCACCGCCCACGGAGCTTGCCTTCCCTCGCATCTAGTTTCCCTGCTCAGCGTCATGCCTTACCTCGCCTCCTGCCTGTCCTCGTCTCGCTGGCATCTTGTTCTCCCTACTTTCTCTCCTTCCCCTTCGATCGACGACATTGCACTCATATATCCACTGAAGCCTACATGCGCATTTACGAATGCCATCTGTTCCGTTTATGTTGAAGGTGAAAACGATCTTACACTGTTCGCATCCTCGTTTCTCTTATATGATCAGTTTCACTCGTGCAACTTGTCACTCTAGGCACGTTCAGGCGATCTCACCGATCTCTATACGCTTTGCCTTGCATTCGTCCGGAAGCCACTGCGAGCCAGGCAGTACACCATCATCAACGGTCACCCTTGGACGACGACGACGACCGACGACGTTGCTAGTGCGAAAAAGTACTTTATGGTAAATACCTCTTTCGACTATCTCTCTCAATGATGTCAACAACTTCGCATTCTCCGAGAGGATATCAACATCTGTGATTGTTCCATCCTTGCATGCCTTGGACGGCTTGAGGACCCCACAATGCTAGGCAATCCTACGTCTGCTCTTCCGCTGCCATTCGTGTCTGGGAATACACCTATCACATCACATTCAAACGCCGACGGTACCGCACGCGGCCCTCGCTCGGCGTCTCGGCGTCGAACCACGCCACGCTCTACCTCATCCTCTCCCCGACGCGCCCGTACATCCGCAGCGCGGAGGGCAGCGGGGGCAGCGGCATCGCGCTGCTCGCGATGGGCGACCAGGTGCGCGCGTTGCCCGGCGGCGCGGGCGGGCATAAGCTCGGCCTGAACCACGCGCCAGGATTCGTCGCGCAGCGGATCGCCGCGGCGCTCGGGTACCAGCAGCTCCTGTGGGTGCTCGGCGAGACGGTCGCCGAGGCGGGCGCGATGAATGTCTTTGCCGTGTTTGAGCGCCCGGACGGAGGCAAGTTTCGGGCGCTTGCTCTCTAACGCGCTAAATGCAAAGCTCACTGAATACCCCCGGCTCTTTCTGTGTCGTATCGCCCACAGCGCTCGATGTGGTCACGCCCCCGCTGGACGGGACGATCCTACAAGGCGTGACGCGCGCCTCGGTCCTCGCGCTCCTCTCGCACCACACGTCCGGTACCACCAGCACCGCCACCGCGGCGCTTCCTCAGCTGCCCCCCTCAACGCACCTCCACACCGCCGAGCGCGCCCTAACGATGTCCGAGCTCTTCACAGCATCCGCGCGCGGCACACGCGCGAGGTATTCTGCGTCGGCACGGCGGCGCGGACGCCCCAGTGCAGGGGACGTCGTGCTGCCCGTCGTGGGTGGGACGGGCAGCGTCGCGCACGCGCTTTGGGAGCGCCTGGTCGATATTCAGGAGGGCCGCTTCGATTGGGAGGGGTGGGGCGTCCCGTGCGCGTGCGAAGAGGCGTCCGTCGCTGATTCGAGCGCGTTCCGTCGTGTGCGGCGGTGCCCGAGCGGGGGATAACAATTTGCTCTCACACTCGCCACCACCCCCCCCCTGCCAAGGCAACAGGCTGTGGCCAATGGTGCTACAGTCAACTTTGCCAGTCACCTGTTTACCACGCCCCGCATATGATCCCGTCCTATGAAGGAGTGAAGGAGGACAACGCAATTCGATATAACGAATAATTGGGTTAATGGATTCTTCTGTGCACCCAGCGCTCAGGCGCTCAGGCTTCAGGCTCGAATGAAGGGGGCAGCGAGATGTAAAAAAACGGGATTTGGGGCGTTTGATTTGGCAAGTACAGTACCGTACTACGAGAACTTATCGTATAAGGACCAAAGGGATCGGTCGGGCGGTGCTTGAGTTGCTCTGTTGCCGCAACGCGGTAAGCGAACGGGAAATGGAGGGGTGAGAAGGATGGTGGTAGGTCAGGCTGCCTGCTACGGTGTCGAACAAGGAAAGTTCACGATAGGCAGGTACTCAGTGGACATCAATATTAGTGGGAAAGAAAGTAGAAAGCATTTGTCAACGGTGACCTATTCTCAGCACGATTATTCCTGTCCCAGCGGATTCGAAACCACAGGGCGACCGGAGAGCTGCCGTGCAGTGAGAAACTGCGCAAGGGCCTTCTTGACGGGTTTCGATAACGAGGACTTGGATAAGAAAATACTTTGCAGTCCAGGTAACACGTCCATTATTCTTTCCCCAGAGAGCTCTTGCAAGGCAGGCACGATGCGTGGTGTAAATTCCTTGGATAGGGATAAACTCTTCACGGTGGTAAATGGGTGTAAAAGTTCCAGCCATTGGGTGTGCTCCACATCTTCTTGCCAACATGGTGAACGCGAAGCCCCACAGATCTCGAGTCGTTCCAAATTGCAGAGGGAAAGGGGGGGCGAGTTACAGACCTGGGCCAGAGAAGAAAGCTGCCAATCTGGTGCCCTGCATAGGATCGTCAACTGGAGCCCTATGCGACCAGGTTTCTTGAGGGAAAGTTCGATATAGTTACGGTCAAATGACATCTCTGCATGACTTTGTGACCCGAGCTTCTCTGCATGACTGAGGAACGTGCAGAGTCGTGGAGTATTGAAGATGAGTTGATTGAAGAACGTGATATGAAAGCTACTGAGTAGCGGGGCATCGATTTGGGAAGTGAGGTCCTCCAAGTACTCGCTGACACCGCGGAACACAAATTGATTGAGAGCAGGGAGAACGATACGGATCGACCGAGGTGGACTTGGTTCATCCGGGCGAGAAAGAGGGGATCGGAATTCAATGGAAAGAGTTTTGAGCCTGGTCAGCTCGCACAGACAAGTGACCATCGCCTCGGGTGAAATGTACCCAGAATGGGGAATGTCGTGAAGGTGTAGTATGACAAAATCGCTGGCAGACGAAAGTAGTTTTGGCATTGCCGGAAATGGGACGCCATCTAACTGAAGCGTTTGTAGATGTGGGGCAGATCCGCCCAAGAACGAATCGGGAAGGACCGGCACCACTTTGGTAGCTGGGTTTAACCAGAGATGTGTCAGCGCTGGAAATGGATCCTTCATTTCTGCGGCGAATTGCTTCAAATTAGAGATCGGGGTGTTCCAGAGTTTGATGGAACGGACACGATCGGGATGCCCGAGTGCGGCAACGATGTTATCGGCACCCTTCGCTCGCGAACCTCGGCCTCTTCCTTCTATAACGATGGGCAATGCTGGCCAGATGTCCAGCATCTTCCTCACAGGTGTCGTGTACGTGCACTGAAGTTCCAGGTTCAGGCGATGTGTTGATGCAAAAACAACACTTCGCCATCGTCGGCAAACGTGCACCAGTTTATGCCATCGGTTTGTCGCGATGAATGGATTCACTGGCACCGTATCGATTTCGAATATTTCCAGGAGGACTTCGTCGGGGAGTATGTCGATTGACACTTGGCCTGGGCTCGGTTCAGTTCGTCAACAGTTCTCACAAGTACAGTGCAAAAGACATACCTCGTCGACCCCATTCACTAGTCTCTCCCCTGTGATGTACGGAATGCCCTCGAATCACCAGTTCTCGAGAGAGGCCACTTATCGGAATCCATGGCTCAGGGATCTTGGGAAGTAATGCTGGGGATACCTTGGAAGTCACTGCAGAGACTTGATGACAAACGCGCTTTCGAGGATCGCTATGTGGGACTTTGAGCTACTTCAGCAATAGTGCTAGCACTTATCCTCGACTTACGAGTGAGAGCCCATCACGGAGCATTCGTTCGAGGTGGCGCACTGGCAGTAGAATTGGCCAGCACACTGGCAGAGTCGACAAATTTATAGGCGAACGACGGAATACATATACACAGCCACACGTGGATGTCGCACACCTGCTGAGGCTGTCCAGTTTGCCTCGCGTGTGAATATGCGTGTTGTTGACACCGCCTCAGTGGCGATGAATCAAACGAAGCTATTCGAGTGCCAGCGCCATCTCCAAACTTTCCCATTTCACCTGGTGATCCTGCTGAAGGGAATGTGAGTCCGGGAGGAAAGGATCCCAGAGGGTTTAGTAGAGAGAGAAGGAGAGGGGGAGGCCGCAAGACGAAGGCACGCGAAGGTGACCAAGAGACTGCAGAGCAACGCGAGAAACAAGGGAGTGTGAGACAACCAGACAGAACTCGGGACTCGAACGTGTGACGGCACGGTGGCGCGGATTAGCGTTCGTGGCTCAAGAAGGGCTAGTTTGAAAGAAAACGAAAGGAAAGAGAGAGAAAGGCAAATCGCACGAAAACTTCGAGAGAGAGAGAGACTGTCCATTTGCCGAATCACTGGAGGCCTTTATATACAAGTATTCTACCTTGTAGTTTGATAGTCAGGTAATTAAGAACGTGTTTGTCGCGTGTGTAGGTCCAAATAAGGGAGGTATAAGGAGAGGCGGTGGTGGTGTTGTAATGTGGTCCAAGCATCGGGCGGAGCTCGGGTTTGTTTGGATTAAAGAAGGGAATTTAAAGGAAAGGCGTACGTGAAGGATGCAACGTGTAGTATTACTCTTGAATATACAAAGAAGTGGCCTAGCCACGGGAGTCTCGGACGAGAGACGTTGGGTGGTCTTGTCGAGGGGCGTGACACGGCGGTCCGACTCAGAGTGGGTGTGGTGGGCGCACACCTCACCTTACACCTCCCGGGGGGTTCAAATTTTGACCGTCCCCGGTCAATCTTCATCACAGTCGTTGCCTAATTGTCAGGGGCGTCCTCTTGTATGACAGACACCAAGTCCTCTTTGTCGATAATCCGCGTGACTGGAATGAATGTACGTGAGCGAGAAAAGTATGGTACGAGACGAAAAGCGGCATAGCGGAGCTTCGAAACTGCTCCATCCAACTCTGCAAGGCGGTACGCGCCGTTGCGATTCCTTCGAATGACAACCATCGGCCCGTAGTAGCGTGGCTTCGTTTTGCGACTGAGGTCTGTTTCGATGCTTGAGTTGCGCACCAGAACGAGGTCGCCTGGCTTGAACGTGCGACTTTCGATGGTATTCTCGAATTGCCGTTCGAACTGGCGGGCTGACGCGAAGCGACTCTTGAGGATGCGCTCGTGAATAGCGTCAAGATCGTCTTGGCGTTTCTCAAGCTGGCGGATGCGCGCAGCGAGAAGCTCGTCGGTCGTAAGGGGTTTGGCGAGGTCGGGCACGAGGAAGGTAGCAAGCGTTAGATCAAAAGGTAAGATGGGCTCGATACCGTGCGCCATGTAAAACGGCGAGAGACCCGTCGACTTTCTCGTGGTGGCGCGATCAGCCCAGAATGCAAGAGGGGCGATCGCTGGCCATTTTGACGCGTCGCCTTCGCATGCCTTGACAAGGGATTCTCGGATTGTGCGATGTTGTCGCTCGACGATGCCGTTTGCGCGTGAGTTGTAAGCCGAGATTCTGATGTGCCGAATGCCGTACTTGTTGGCCAGCCAGTCAAGAGCTGCAACGTATGCCGAGCCGTTGTCAGTGACGATCTCTTCGACGGCACCCCACCTGCACAAGACTTCCTCGAACAGGAACGCTCCGAGGGTCCGTCCGGTCTCTGTTCGTAGTGCGCGCCACTCCGGCCACGCGGTGAGCGAACAACGAGCTTGGGCAATGTAACGAAAGCCGCCCGCATGTGGCATGAGCATGGTGTCGACATAGGCTTTGCGGAAGAGGGGTGCTGGGATTGCGACGGTGGGCGGAAGTCGGACTTTGGTGGTTTGGCGAATCTGGCATTGATGGCAAGTGTCAACATACCACTGGACGTCCTGCTCGAGCGAAGGCCACCAGACGCGGTCGAGGAGAACACGGCGAGTCGAATAGAAGCCCTTGTGGCCGAGCTTGTCGTGGGCGTCGCGGACGAGAGACAGGCGCTTGGGTGGCTCGATATACAGCTGATGCCGCCCACTGTCTTGTTGGCGCCAAAGCCGGTCTTTCTGTAGCACAAAACGTTTGGCTTTAGTGAGGAAACGCACGAGGGCTCTGTCTTTTAAGTCAGAGGGTTGCTGGTGTGAAGTAAGGTAGTCTTTGATGCGCTTGAGCTCGTTGTCTGCCTTGGTCGCTTTGTCGCTCGTCGGGAAGGTTGGAGTGTCGTCGGAGGAAGTGGTCTGGCTAGGTTGAAGGGTCCAAACTGAAGCAACTTCGAACTGTAGGGCGTTGTCCCAACTATTGATCCAGAGACCGAGCGAGAGCGTCCTGTCGATCCAGTCTTCGGGGTCGTCTTCCTCTTCCTCACCTTCAGCGGGCTCGCGTCGAGAAAGGCCGTCAGGCCCATGGTGTTTGTCTGCCGCGATGTGAACTAATTTAAAGTCGAACAGCTGTATGGCGGCGATCCATCGATTGATGGTGGCGTTGGGCTGCACGTCAGGGTTTTTGAGCATACCTCTGATGAACTGAGCGTCCATTTCAACTGTGAGATTTCGGATACCGATGAGGTAGAGGCGAAGGGCACGCAGCGCCCGGAACAGTCCGTAGAGTTCGAGCTTTGCCTGTGAATAGCGACTCTCGCGTTCGTTCCACGAGATGGAACCGAAACGCGCAGGGCGGCGGCGTCCGTCTTCACAGTCTTGAGACAGAATCCAGCCTACGCCGCGGATGGAAGAGTCGACTGCAAGGTAAACCGTTCGATCAGATGAATAGTCGATGGTGATGAGAGCGGGAGAATGGATAATGGCCTCCTTTAGGGCCTGCATCGCGTCTTGGTGCTCTTGTCCCCATTCGAAGTTAGCTCCCTTGCGCGTGAGATTGACTAGAGGGCGAGCGATGGTTGAGTAGTTCCGGATCCATACGCGCATGAATCCTGTGGTGCCGAGGAAGGCACGAACGTCGGTAACGTTTTTGCAGGGAGGCCAGTCTCGGACGCGTGCGATTTTGGAGTCGTCGGGAATGCGGCCTTCGTAAGTGCACTTGTGCCCAAGAATGACGACTTCGGGCACTGCAATGAAGAGCTTTTTAGCGGAAACGGTGGCGCCGGCACAGCGCAAACGGTGGAGGATACGGTGAACGTCGTTGAGATGCTGCCAGACGAACTTGCGGATGCCGGAGTTGTCGGGGATGGTCTCGAAGCTTCCGTCTTGGGTTTCGTATCGTGATGCCGGGCCTTTGATGCTGCAGTCGTCCATGTATGGCCAGGCGACTTGAGGAATCTCCGGTTCCAGGAGGAAGGTGACGTCTTCGTGGAAAATTGCTCCCGCGTTCGTCCAACCTTGTGGTAAGCATGTCAGCCTTACCGCTCCGATGGGGGACTGGATAGTCGTCAGATCGCGAGACGCTATGTCAATAGTACGGTGGTCGTAACCAACGAAGAGATCAAGAAGACTATAGCATGCGCGACCAGCCATCGCCTCGATGATTTGGTCCGCTGGAGGGGCGACACCGGAGTTTCGAATGGTGACGGCGTTGAGTGGCTGCAAATCGTGTACGAGTCGAAGGGCACCGTTCTTCTTCTTGACGCAGAACCACCGAGAGCGATACGATGCGTCCGAATGCTCGTATACGCCGGCTGTGAACTTGTCTTTGAAGATTTGAATTACTTCATCGACGATGCCTGGGGGAATGGGGATGTTTCTGTGAGCCCAAGGCACATGCTCAATTACCGGTATTTTGACTGGCGAGAAATACTCTTCGCGAAAACGCCCTTTTTCGTCTTCGGTCCAGGCAAGTCCGAGCTCATTGACCTTGAGAATGTGCTGTAATAGCTTGACTTCTTCCGGCCAGAGGAAATCGCCTTGGTTGAGAGCGAGGGCGTCCATTCGCTCTTGAGTGAGGCGCGTTCCGGGTGTGAATTCTGTCGGGTGAGCTGGCAGACCAGGCAGAGAGAGCAGCGGATCGACGGGAACGCGTCGCACGTTCCGAAAGTCCTCGGGCAAGGACGCGGGCACGGGACGTACCTTCCTGGCAACCTTTTTGTATGCTAGCGAGGTTACGAGGTGGTCGTTATCCGGCTGTGGAAGGGGAGGGAAGACGAATTCTTCTTCTGGTGTGAAGATCGGTTCTACTCTAGGAAGGAGGTCGGAGGCGGAGTAGGATAGGATCTTTACCGAAGTAGCTCGGGCCTTGCGTGGCCGGGAAGCAATAGGAAGTCTTTGAGATGTGTCTGAGGGATCCCGGATAGTGACTTGGGTGCTGCCGGAGGGAAGGTCTTCGATGTGGAAGCCAGAGACGCGTTGAAAGGGTCGCCCTAGCAGGAGGCGGAAGGGGGCGTGCTCGATAACATGGGCGTGGACTCTGAAAGGGATGTCGCCTATCTGAATCGAAAGATACTCGGCGCACCCAATAGTCCAATTCGTAGCTCCGTTTGCTCCCTCCATTTCTAGTCGGCGGTGGGGGTTGATCTGGGCTCCGACTTCCTGTGCCAGGTCGTACCGGATGGCCACGATTTGCGACCCTGAGTCGAGAACCCCGAATTCAGTAACGAGTCCGTTGACTAGGACACTTATCTCATGCAGGGGAAGGGAAAAGTCGGGCTCCGGGGAGGCTAAGAGTTGGAGAGCGAGCTGAGGCGATTGGGGCGTGTCGGCGTCGCCTTTGCTTGTTTCTTCATAGCTACTGGTTTCGACACGTCGCACCCGGAGCTTGTCTGCCAATCCCTTGCGAATTGCAGGACTTGCCGCCAATACGTGTGCTGGGGTAGTCAGTGCAAGTTTGCCGTCGAGGAGCCAATCTTGTAGTTGGGATATGTGCTTCTGGTCTTCGGCATCGCTCTGATAGCGGTATTGGGGTGTTGCTCGCGGGGCTGTGGCTGCGGCTGCTGCAGGGTTTGCGCCCTTCGAAGCTTCTGTTGGAGTTGACTGTGCAAGTTCCGGCATTTTTGCCGCTTTTGCCTCGCGTTTCTTCTTCTCCGTTGCGAGCACTTCGAAGATGTCCGCTTGTTCTTCTTCTCCTTCCAGCTGGCCTGCATCAACAACTTGTAGGATGTTAGACTCCATTACCTCCTCTATGCGGCTGGAGGTGTTGTTGCGAGTGGCGACACTTGAGGCTAAGTGGGCTGGCGTCTCCCGAACGAAGGCTGTCTGCACTATATTAGCAGGAGGGGGCCGATATTGAGCAGCAAGCCAGGAGTCAATACTTCCTCGGAGGCCGCGCCCTGTGCCATCGTTAGGGACTGGTTGGCCGTCCGGCAAGTAGATTCTTCCGTCCTTTGCGGTTGCTCGCCCGGTGTCCAGATACTCCTTGACTACCGGGCATTCTCTGATGCGGTGTCCTAGCTGCGTACAGAACGCACATCCTTCGAAGCGAGGACGGGGTCGGAATTGCGAATTAGAGGTGGAGACGTACGGTGGGGATGTTGCAGTGTTCGGGGCTGAAGCCCAAGGCTGGTGCGTCGTTGTTGGAGCTGGCGGCGCTTGGGCCCAAGGTTGATGCGTCGGTGCTGGAGCCGGTGGTGCTTGGTAAGCGAAGGAATTTGTCGCCAGCGCGGGGGCTTGAGTGAACTGAGGCCGGGGCAAAATCTGCGTGAGGCCAGGGAAGCGGTTGTAGCACTGGGCAAATAGGACAGCATAAGATTTTTCCCGGACATCCAAACCATGCATTCGGCTTATGAGCTCTTCAATCTCCTGGTTGCTATCCGGTGGGTTCCTCAAGCGTACTGTTTTGGTTTCGACTTCAGGAGCTTGGGCTTGGTACAAATCCTGTCGCCTGCTGCTTTCCCTTGGAGGATAATCGAAGAAGAGAGGGTCGCGAGAGGGTTCTGGAGGACGCTGACCACGATCGAACTCTCGCGAGTCTTGTTCTTCCGGCCATTGTTCCAATTCCTCAGCTCTTGTTTTTGGTTGCTTGGCCCTTGCTCTGCCGGTGGATCGGCCTAATCTTGGGTCTTGGTACTCTTCCCACCGGTCTTGGACGTCAAACGGAACAAATAGGTTACCTCTGAACGTAGCTCGTGCGGTAGCGTACACGTCTTGCATACTGAATGCCGCATCGGCTGGTTGCTGAGGGTGTAAGGCTATCAGCCGGGTGGACATTACCCGTTGATCGTCTGGGTGAAACCCCAGCCAGAATGCGTTGTTCCGTTCTTCACTGGTGAGCCGTTGAGAGTTGAAAAGAGGCCGGCTAAGCGTTTGAAATTGCCGGTGATATTCGATCACGTCGCTTTCCCCATTCATCCGAGATTGGGACGCATACCGCAAGAAGTCATACAACCTTTGCCGTGAGTATTGCCTTTGCATAGGAATGGGGTCATAGCTTTCTTCCAGAGAGTTTTTGAACTCATCCCAGTCACGAGTTTCGAACCCGTCCAGAGTTCTTATGTGATTGTGCTGTGATCGATGGACATACCGGATGAGTTTCTCCACTTTTTGCCGTTCAGTGAGTCGGCAGTTGTCAGCTAATTCCTCAAAGTCCCGGAGGAATTCTTGGATTGGGGCATCCACGCGTCCAGAAAAGTAAGGTGCCAAGGATGAGTCAGGTGCCGGCATGGCTGAAGGGCCAGTAGTCATGGAGTGATGCGACATCGGAATAGCGACTGGTGTTGTGGCTGGTCGCTTACGTGATGTGGAAAGGCTCGGAGCAGTGGAAGGTAAGGCAGGCGGGTTGACAAGAGGGTTACTCAAACTCGACTCGCGTGTGTTTTGAGAGCTCGGGGTGGGAGTTGTTCGTGGAGAAAAGTTTATTAGGGGGAGCGGAGGTCCGAAGTTAACCCAAGAGACAGAAGGTCGTCTAGCAGGAGTGTCAGGTCGAGCTACTGAAGCCGGCTG
This sequence comes from Russula brevipes, assembly GCA_022496215.1. Lineage (NCBI taxonomy): Eukaryota > Fungi > Basidiomycota > Agaricomycetes > Russulales > Russulaceae > Russula > Russula brevipes. The sequence goes on along the minus strand of WTXF01000076.1, from coordinate 65,913 downwards.
TGTTGGTGTTGCTGGGGCTGTCTGAGGAGAGCGCTCGGAAATAGGGCTGGAAGGGAGTCGCAGCTGTGACGGAGATGGAGATCTAGGGAGGGCTCCTGGGATATCCGGTGTTGCTGCGTTTTGGGGGATATTGGATGTTGTTGGCTGGCTGTGTGCCCTGCTTCGGCTGACAAATCGCCCTGTCTGGTCTCGGGGTGGCAATTGGTCGTGCCTTGTCATGTGGCGGGCTGCCCGGGGGCAACCAAAGGTTCCGGAGTGTGTCAATATGAAATAGGACGAGGGGAATCACCGATTCCGCCTCACTGGGGCAGCCAATTTGAAGGGAATGTGAGTCCGGGAGGAAAGGATCCCAGAGGGTTTAGTAGAGAGAGAAGGAGAGGGGGAGGCCGCAAGACGAAGGCACGCGAAGGTGACCAAGAGACTGCAGAGCAACGCGAGAAACAAGGGAGTGTGAGACAACCAGACAGAACTCGGGACTCGAACGTGTGACGGCACGGTGGCGCGGATTAGCGTTCGTGGCTCAAGAAGGGCTAGTTTGAAAGAAAACGAAAGGAAAGAGAGAGAAAGGCAAATCGCACGAAAACTTCGAGAGAGAGAGAGACTGTCCATTTGCCGAATCACTGGAGGCCTTTATATACAAGTATTCTACCTTGTAGTTTGATAGTCAGGTAATTAAGAACGTGTTTGTCGCGTGTGTAGGTCCAAATAAGGGAGGTATAAGGAGAGGCGGTGGTGGTGTTGTAATGTGGTCCAAGCATCGGGCGGAGCTCGGGTTTGTTTGGATTAAAGAAGGGAATTTAAAGGAAAGGCGTACGTGAAGGATGCAACGTGTAGTATTACTCTTGAATATACAAAGAAGTGGCCTAGCCACGGGAGTCTCGGACGAGAGACGTTGGGTGGTCTTGTCGAGGGGCGTGACACGGCGGTCCGACTCAGAGTGGGTGTGGTGGGCGCACACCTCACCTTACACTGCAAAGAAAGCCAAAAATGTACATCTTCCCCAGTAGAATATCATGCTCACAAACACAGTAGGTTCCCAATGATCGCTGCGGCAATGATGGGACTCGGACAATATTTCAGAAGATCGATAAAAGATCACATGGATCACAGGTTGCACAGCTCATCACAGCCTTCATCGAAAACATGCATTGCCCCAACTCACTTGGCGGTAAACACGGGTGATCAGTCTGGCAGCGCTGTATCTGGTGCGATATGGCGACCGCTTCAAGGGACTAGATCATCACCTGCCCGCGGAAACTTCGAAATTTTGGACGATGGATGAATGATGACTAGATGACTAGATGACTGGGTACAGACATAGAAATAGCTGTCAGGGAATGAACGGAAAGGCCACCCGCGTCCTCTACTGTAGCAGGCCCGCAAAATCTCCAAAATCGAATGGCATTATCGATGCCTTCATCCAAGCCAGGACATTCAGCCAAACGAGACCTTACACGCTTTCTGGAATGACGGAGATGTTCGACGACAGAAGGTTAACCTTTCTCAACTTCTGAAGGTGCCCCCAGCGATTGCGCAACTCTCACGGAAGGCCGCAGCCGTTGTTTCTATCCAGGAAGTTCGCAGCGACGATGTCCTCATTTTTTCTGCTGCGAAGGGTAACCCACGATTCCCCTACGTGAGCTTGCATAACTCGGGCAAGTATGTGGAGCAATGCCGTGTAGGTGGAGGTATTCGGGATAACCAAGTGGTTAGTGATAACGATGGCGGCGAAGGGAAGGAGATTAGATTACCGTGTTGTGATGCATTTCCAATTTGGGGTATTATATTGCGGCCGGATCCACTTTTTACAAGTAAAAGTCGATCCCACTCCAAAGACTTCGTTTTTTCACCTTTTTTGCCCTCATGACCATTCAGAAGTCAGGTCCTCTCAACGCAAATGGTGTCCCACTGCCTGTCGTCGAGGCCCAAGCCCTCAAAAACGGCCTGCCCTCCACTCTTCCCGACCTTGATGTGTGTCCGCACTCAGAAAAATGACGGTGTGAAGCTGACTGGCGCCTTAGCCCTCCCGTCTAACAATTACGCGCGCCGCAACACTCAAAACGTTGCCTGAACCCAACACTCTTGTGTTTGGGGAGGTGCGCGCGATGTCTGGGCCTTTCCATCTCCTCACGGAACTCAAATTTCGCAGGTCCCAACAGACCATATGCTCTACGTGGAATTTTCTCCGGAACTTGGGTGGTCCGCACCACAGATTAAACCTTATGGGCCGCTCAACCTCGACCCTGCGAGCTCGTGTTTTCACTACTGCCCCAATGTCTTTGAAGGCATGAAGGTCCGTCATCCCATATTCTCGCCCGTCAATCAAGAGAGGATATTCTGAGGGCGGAAGTCCGCGCGCAGGCTTATCGAGGACCCGATGGTACCCCGCGTTTATTCCGGCCCCAGCTGAACATGGAACGGATGTTGCGCTCGGCAGAACGCGTTGCCCTTCCCGTATGCACACACCCACCCACGCCCTCTTTCCGACCTCCACTCCGAGGCCTGACCACACCCCGCAGCCATTCGACCCAGACGCGCTCCTGACGCTCATCAAGCGCCTCGTCGCAACTGAAGAGCGCTGGATCCCGCGCGCGCGCGGATGCAGCCTCTACATCCGGCCGACGCTGATCGGCACGCGGCCCTCGCTCGGCGTCTCGGCATCCAACCACGCCGCGCTCTACGTCATCCTCTCCCCGACGGGCCCATACATCCGCAGCGCGGAGGGTGGCATCGCGCTGCTCGCGATGGGCGACCAGGTGCGGCGTGGCCCGGCGGCACGGGCGGGCACAAGCTCGGCCTGAACTACGCTCCCGGATTCGTCGCGCAGCGGACCGCCGCGGCGCTCGGGTATCAGCAGCTGCTGTGGGTGCTCGGCGAGACGGTCGCCGAGGCGGGCGCGATGAATGTCTTTGCCGTATTCGAGCGCCCAGACGGAGGCAAGTTGCGCTCGTGTCCCCGGTCTCGTCGCTCTCTACATGCAATCTCACTGAACCACCATTCCCCGCCTCCTTTTTGTGTGGTCGACAGCCTCGACGTGGTTACGCCCCCGCTGGACGGGACGATCCTACCAGGCGTGACGCGCGCCTCGGTCCTCGCGCTCCTCTCGCACCATGCGTCCGGTACCACCAGCACCAGCACCGACCAGCACCGCCGCCGCGGCGCTTCCTCAGCTGCCGCCCTCGACGCACCTACACACCGCCGAGCGCGCCCTAACGATGTCCGAGCTCTTCACAGCATCCGCGCGCGGCACACTGCGCGAGGTATTCTGCGTCGGCACGGCGGCGGTCGTCATCCCCGCCGCGCGCATCGGGTGGCGGCGCGGCGGCGCGGACGCCCCAGTGCAGGACGTCGTGCTGCCCGTCGTGGGTGGGACGGGCAGCATCGCGCACGCGCTGTGGGAGCGTCTCGTCGATATTCAGGAGGGCCGCGTCGAGTGGGAGGGGTGGGGCGTCCCGTGTGCGTGCGAAGAGGCCGTCGCTGGTGCTGATCCTTGAGCGTTCCGTCGTGCGCGATGGGAATTTGCTCTCACATTCGCCGCCACCCTCGCCACGGCGACGCGCTGTGGCCAATGGTGCTAACTTACATGGGCCAGCGTTGGATCAGCGGCAGCGATGGAAATGAGGCTGTATCAAATGTAAATTTATGTTAAATATAATATTGTGTGATGCTGCTATTATATAGTGCGCGTGGCGAGGTCATGAAGGTAAACCTTGCCAGTCACCTAGTCACCTGTTTACCACAACCCGCATATGCTCCCGTCCTATGACAGAAAGCGCAATTCGACATCACGAATAACTGAGCTGATGGATTCTTCTGCGCGCACAGCGCTCAGGCCCAAAGGTGGCAGCGAGATGAAACAAAAGACCGGGATTTGATGCGTTTGAGTTAACAGGAGACTTGTACAGTAACGTACTACAAGAACTTATCGTATAAGGGCCAAAGGGATTGAATCAATTACATCTTGGTTCAGAATCGTAATAGGGAGAAAAGAAGAAAAAGTAGATGGCAACAGGGATGAGCGGGCATCGTTCAAGGCCAAGAAAAGCGTACTATTAATTATGCAGGCAACAACGTGCCTCGATCAACTTGATCAATCAACAGAGAACGAAGTGAAAGAGAAAGCAGCGAACGTATAAAGATAAAAATGTACTCCCCTCGGCGCGCAGTCCAAGGGCACAAGAATCGATGATATGATCAGAGGAGAAGAGTGAGAAGAAAGAAAAATGCATCATCTGCGAGTCGAGCGAGTGTTCCTCGACGCCTCGAATCGCGCGCGTATATCCGCATATCCAGCCCGATCGACGCGGTGCACATAGAATTTACCTGCGCCGGAAGCCCACGAGACGTCCATCGAGTGATAGTCGTGCGCGGATAGATCTAAAATCGAGCTGATGTCGTCCAAGTTGCGTTCCGTGAATGCTCGCCCGCCCACTGCGACAAAAGGCTCAAGTGAAACGACGAGTGCGCCCTCCTTCAAGTCGAGGAATTTCGGCCGAATCGCTTCATTCACTAACCACCGCCCGTATAGCACGCACCGGTCAATATCGGATAGCGAACATGAAGGAATGCGAGAGACGTACACTTCTCGCCAAACACCTTGTTGTTCACAAGGACGACATCGGCCCGAGCCATAAGCTCGTTCACGCGCGCACTCTCGAGCATGTTCGCATGCTCTAGTTCAACGTCACCCATACGCACCCCCCACATCTGTGCGCGGATCATCATCTGCGTGCGTTGCTCGCGCGCCATCTCCGCGGGCTTCTCCATCACTTCGACGCCGAATGCAGTGCAGCCACTCTGCAGTGCGGCATGGAGTACGACGTTTCCGACGCCACTGCCGAGGTCGACCAGGAGCATCTCCGGGCGCGTGCGAGTAAGGGGCAGCAAACGCGAGACAAGCGATGGCATGAGTTCCCCATACACAGAGTCAGAGAAAGCCTGGTAGTGATTAAGCTCGTGTGTACGTGGGCCGACCGTCCGTTGATACGTTTCCTCGACGATTCGCAAAGCGACCGAGTTTGGAAGTCCGGTTGCACTCCATCCAGCCACCGCGGCACGGAGCGCATTAGGTTGTGCCGGTGCAAAGGCATCTGATGGGAGGGGTGGATACTTGAGCATTCGTAGGAGTGTGTTGATCGTGTCAAGGGTGCGCATGAAGAGCGGGCCATCGCAGAGAGCGACAGAACGACGCAGCATTCGTAGATGATTCGTCGGTGGTGTATTCTCCGTCTCGAAGGGGATGTCCTGTGGGAGCGTCCCAAATAATGACCGTTGTTCGGGTGTGAGGTAGTCTAGGAAAGCATTAGCATTAAGCAAGACATAGGGGAACATTTCCAATATCACTGACTTTCTATTATGGTATACAGCGTCCTCTCTAAATCTAGAATAGGACTGTAGTGGTCCTTGTCCCTAGGAGCCAGAAGGATGTAGCTGAATATGCAATTAGTACGGTATCAAAAGCATGAGTACGTCCATGGTGTCTAGCTGGCGGGGGATGAGGCTGGAGGCCCAAGTGAAAAGACTCCAAAGCAAACAGAGGAGTAAGGAGTATGAGAACGTCCACCTCATAACATGAGGGGAAAGAAGGCCAGAAAACGTGGTGTCCGTGAGCCTGTGGCTGCATGTCACGCAACCGAAAAAGAGCTCAAAGCATAGCACCAGAGAGGCAGGCAACTTCCATAAACAAGGTGGCAATAAGCGGACGCCATTTTGGCGCATGGAAACCGTGGGAGGAACAAACGTAGAGAATATATGCGTGCGTACGGAAGCGCGGGCCGGACTCGTGGGCATGGCAGACGACAGCGCAGAAGCAACGCGGGCCCATAGAGAATGAAAAGAGTGTGGTGTCAATGTGGAGCACTGCATCAGTGATGTGGCCATAAGCCTCACAGTGGAACCAGGGCAAAAACGAGGTGGAGACCGGTGAAAGCGTGGGTCATCAGGATTGCTGCGGCTGCGAGCGTGATCGTGTTTCAGGGCAGTAGAAGGTACGAAGAAGGTGTGGCAAAGGGGTGGGCAGTGACTCCGCAGAGAGAGGTGACAGGGGGCATTGCTAGACGCCATGGACGTACGAGAGCGGGGGGACAAAAAGGTGGAACACATACCGTTCTGTGGCACCCGAATTGGGAAACTCGAGTTCGCCCACGGGATAATCTGTTGGGTGTGGATCAAATGACCTGTCATTGGGGTCATTGAGATTTTGGAAATCTGTGGTTGAATGACGGTGGTAAGTTAAGCATGACCTCAAGCGAAGAAGGAGGAAAGGGGTGATGACTAACATTGGACGTAAGTCTTCATGAGCCTGAGAACGACCTTTTCGCTGCTCAGGAAGGTATCATCGAGCACTGCGTCTTCGTCAATGTGACATTCGCGGGGGATGGGCTCTTCTGTGGTAGGAAGGACTGAAGAAGAACGTGACCTGCTGCGCGTGGAGGGTGAAAGCGAAGTAGGTGGGGATGATCGATTACGCGTCGATGCGCGTGAGGAAGAAGCAGTGGAAACGATCGATGACTCGCGTGAGTGCGAGGAGGAGGACGGTGGCGGAGTCGCGTCACTTGAGTCGGATGAGCGAGCGCGCTTAGCACGGCGTTGGGTGTGCGCGTGAGGGGACTTCCTCTTGGCTGAGGGGCGAGTTGTGAGCACATTGGCAGAAACTGCTGGCTGGGGCGTATTTTGCTCATGTAGATGATCTAATAGTCTTGGAGTTGGGCGCACAGGTTGGTGTGGCACAGGAACGACGCGTGTTCTGACGACGACAGGGGGGAGATGGGAGGGGGGAGAAGGCTGCTTTGGGAAGAAATGGAAGGGGATTTGAGGGGGATGGGCGGGTGCGACCTGCATGGTGTGGGGGGGAAGTCGAGAGAGAAAGAACAAGGAGAGCAATGCCCTGTCCAAGCCAAAGTGAAAAGTGTCTCTGTCACGTGTCGCTATTGCAAAAAATGCGATGACGCGAACCAGCGTGCCGGCTTCGAATATTCCGGTTTGAAACACCGGGTGTGGCCACCACCATCACCGGCCCCGGAACACCCGCAGTTCTGATCCTGATCCATGCTTTCCTCGTCCTCGCCTCGCCACATGCTGGCCGCTTCCTGCCACATAATTGGGCCCAAGGTCCCCGACTATGCTCCGGCGGTGGGAGCTATCTTCCTCGTTTCCCAGTGTCATTGTCCTATTATTGGCAATGACATAACGACATGTATGCTGTACGCTGTACTCTATCTGCATTGAGATGACCGCGCGTCTCACCACGTTGTATATTTCAAATTTATGATGGACCCATCAGCGATAGCTCATACAGCTCATACAGCGCACCTGGCGCCGTACAAGGGCGCTCCACAACTTACCAAGAATACTTCCGACCGTGTCCTTGATGCATGAACCATGAAAAGGCGATGCCCAAACGGTGCGTAACTACCTTCACAACCTCGTCGAATGAGCCTGGCGATGGTGCGATGCGCAAACGGTCTGTGCACAACGGGATTATCCGAAGCGGTGGGGCCTTTCCGTTGACGCCGAGTCCCGGATGCCCGGATGCACTGACACGTGTAAGGGTCGTTGCAACGGCGTAGCCCTGCGACTGTACCTTAAGCTCATGCAATATCGCCCATTCCACTGCCATGCTCCACAACCACAGCATAAAAACCAACTCTTGAAAGGGGATCCTCTTCGCGTGCGCACGAGTTGGACACCACTCTTGTATGACAACTTTGGGACCGAATGCATGTCCGCCCATGAACCGGTCTCTCAGGAAGAGCCCAACATAGGGGTGCACTTACGTGTGCTGGAAGTTGGACACCGGTGCAGGGTTGATTTTTCCTTCTGTCGGAGTCAGAGGGACGTTGTGGAGGGACCGGCGGATGCCTGCCTCCCTGGTACATTGCATAGCAGGACAAGGGTGCTGTAGATGTTGGTAGTTACTTGCACAGAACCGTTTCATGAACAACGTCACGTACAGCTGTGTGGCTGATCTGCGCGTTTTCATGCTTCACAAATGTTTCGCCGCCGCTCGAGTGCTCCTCGAAGTGATCGCATCACTACAGTAGTACTAGTACTGATTTCGACGTAACACCTAACCCAGGTGGACGCGTGTGTGTCACGTGCCCCGCGTCGCGTTGGGCCACTCGTCGCGAGCGATTGACGCGTTGCGACTCAGACAGCCGAGCACGACCCGACCAACTCTCTTGTCCTTCGACGCTCATCATGAGCTCCTCTGAAGAGAACTTCGATATCGATGATGTCTCTGGCAATGAGTCGGAGGGTTACTCTCCCGTGGCCAAGAAGACGGTGAGTACATCACCTCACCGCTCATCTGCAATGTAATTCAGCACCTGCGTGTATCAGTCCAAGGCTGCACCCAAGGTTCCCTCCAAAGCCAAGGCAAAGGCACCAGCGAAGCCAAAGTCAAAGCCAGCACCCAAGAGGGTCTTGGCTGATGTAGATGAGAACGCCGACGAAAGCTTTATGGTGGACAATGGCGATGACTCCGGTCCCTCGGCTCCCCCTGCTGTACAGCAACCGCCCAAGAATAAGAAGAGTGCATCGGAGACTTACACAAAGGTTGCTCAATCGAGTTTATGCGGTAGCTGGAGCTGACACGCATCACAGCTCTCCCAACTAGAGCATATCCTCAAGCGACCAGACTCGTACATTGGCAGTGTAGAGTCCGTGACGCAGAACATTTGGACGTATGATTCGGATACGAAACGCATGGTCCAACGGGACGTCAAATATGTACCAGGCTTCTTCAAGATAGTGGATGAGATTCTGGTCAATGCTGCGGATAACAAGGTATTCGTCCGTGCATTGCCCTGCTCCAGCTCGCTGATATCACCCCTTCAGATCAACGACCGGAGCATGGACACGCTCAAAATCGAAATCGACGTAGAGAATGGCAAAATATCTGTCTACAACAATGGCCGCGGTATTCCTATAGAGATCCATTCGAAGGAGAAGATGTACATTCCCGAGCTCATCTTCGGTCATCTACTCTCCTCTTCAAACTACGATGACGACGAGAAGAAGCTTACCGGTGGTCGAAACGGTTATGGCGCGAAGCTTGCTAATATCTACTCGACCGAATTCACCATTGACACCGCCGACAAAGGCACGAGCCAGAAATACAAGCAAACGTGGTCCGACAACATGGGTAAATGCGGCAAGGCAAAGATCACGAAGAACTCCCGAGGCGAGGAGTACACGCGCGTGACCTTCACCCCCGACCTGAAGCGCTTTGGCATGACGACCATCGACCCGGACACGGTCTCTCTGCTTAAGAAGCGCGTGTACGACATGGCGGGCACGATCAGGGACATCAAGGTGTACTTGAACGATGAGCGGCTCAAGATAAAGGGGTTCAAGCAGTACATCGAGCTCTATCTCAACTCTGCCGCCGAAGCAGCTGCAGAAATCTCGGGCGGCGCGGCGCAGACGAAGCAGTCCGTCATCTATGAGCGCATCAGCGACCGCTGGGAGGTCGGCTTTGCCGTCTCGGACGGCACGTTCCAGCACGTCTCGTTCGCCAATTCGATATCCACCATCAAGGGCGGCTCGCACGTCAACTACATCGCGGACCAAATCGCGAAGAACCTCATCACGGCCATCACGAAGAAAAACAAGGCGGCGGCGATCAAGCTTCCCAAGATCAAAGAACACATGTGGATCTTCGTCAATGCGCTCATCGAGAACCCGACGTTTGATAGTCAGACCAAGGAAACCATGACACTGCTGGCCTCTAAATTTGGTTCAAAGCCTGCCCTCTCCGAAGAGTTCATGAAGAAGGGTAAGTCCATCTCGCCGAGCACGGTGCACGCGATCGTTAAATTTGGCATTAGTATCAAAGTCCTCCATCGTGGAGAATGTTTTGAACTGGGCCAAGTTCAAGGCCGACCAGCAGATCAAAAAGACAGATGGCAGTAAGCGTAACCGGTGAGCGCGCGCCCGCACCAGCATTTTCCTCCTTCCGTTGCTATTTCTCATTCTCGGCAGCCTCACCGGCATCACCAAGCTCGCGGACGCGAACAATGCCGGGACGCGCAACGCGTCCCAATGCACGCTCATCCTGACCGAAGGAGACTCTGCCAAGGCGCTCGCAGTGGCCGGGCTTGGTGTCGTCGGGCGCGACAACTTTGGTGTCTTCCCGTTGCGCGGCAAGCTTCTGAACGTGCGCGAGGCGAAGCACGATCAGATCATGAAGAACGAGGAGATCCAGAATATCAAGAAGATCATGGGTCTTCAGCATAACAAGGACTATTCTGACCTCGGCAGCTTGCGATATGGGCAGCTCATGATCATGACCGATCAGGTGAGCTTGTGCCCGTCCTCAGGATGGGAAGAGGCTGAACGCGCGCACACATAGGATCATGACGGTTCGCACATCAAGGGACTTCTCATCAACTTTTTGGACCACTTTTTCCCATCTTTGTTGAGGATACCCAACTTTTTGGTCGAGTTTGTGACGCCGATCGTCCGAGTAAGTCGTTTCATCGCTCACGGTGCGTTGCATTCTCTGAACCGCCGGCTTTGCAGGTCACGAAGGGCAAGCAAAGGATTGACTTCTTTACCATTCCCGAATATGAACAATGGCTCGAAGACACACCAGATGCGCACAAGTGGGACTCGAAGTACTACAAGGTCCGTGACCCCCCACACAACCCTTTACCCTTTTCGCTCGATAATAGCCTGGTGGGGCTCTTTTAGGGTCTCGGAACGAGCAAGGATTCAGATGCCCGCGACTACTTCTCGCACATGACGAAGCATATGATCCCGTTCAGCTCGACGCAGGCGGGCGACCGCGATCTCATCGAACTCGCGTTTAGCAAGAAAAAGGCAGACGACCGTAAGGACTGGTTGCGAGGGTTCAAGGTGCGTCCTCGCTCGCACCGTCCACGTTGACATGCGCGTTCGTCGATTCATCATCCATTTTGCAGCCGGGCACGTATCTCAACCATGACACGGACGAGATTTCGTATTCCGATTTCATCAACAAGGAATTGATCCTCTTCTCCATGGCCGACAACATCCGCTCCATCCCGTCCGTCGCGGACGGCCTCAAGCCCGGTCAGAGGAAAGTCATCTGGGCGTGCTTCAAACGAAAGCTGAAAAAGGAAATCAAGGTAGGGCTCGTTGTTTGCCGCGTTCCCTGCCGTCTGATCCCCCGCCATTTCTGCCCCCCACCCCCAGGTCGCCCAACTCGTCGGATATATCTCTGAGCATGCTGCGTATCACCACGGCGAACAGAGTCTGACGATGACGATCGTCAATCTTGCACAGGACTACGTCGGCAGCAACAATCTGAACCTCTTGCTGCCGAACGGCCAGTACGGGACGCGCGACCAGGGCGGAAAGGACCACGCCTCGGCGCGTTACATCTTCACCGAGCCGGCTCCCATCACGCGCACGATCTTCCACCCCGGAGATGACCCCCTGCTCAATTACCTGAAAGAAGATAACGACCAGATCGAACCCGAGTGGTATATGCCCGTCATTCCCCTTATCCTCATCAATGGAGCGGAAGGCATCGGCACAGGTTTGTCCCCCCCCTTTTCCTTCTGGCGTTGAGATGACCTCCTCAAAAAATGCAGGGTGGAGCACGTCGGTCCCGAGTTATAACCCGAGGGACGTCGTGGCGAACATCCGGAGGCTCATGGCGGGCGAGGAGCAGGAACCGATGCTCCCTTGGTGGCGCGGCTTCAAGGGCACGATAAAGAAAGCGGGAGACCACAAGTACGATGTGACTGGAATCGCCACCAAGCTCAACGACACCACGGTCGAGATCACGGAGCTCCCCATCCACAAGTGGACGCAGACTTACAAGGCCGAGCTAGAAACCATGATTGGCGAGAAAGGCGATGGTGTGGTCAAGGTACGTTGCACCACCTTTTGGTCTGCCGCTGCGTGAGGGCGGTGTTGAGCCTCCCCCCTCCCGTAGGACTACAAGGAACACCACGATAATGTCAACGTGCACTTCGTCGTTAACGTGGCGAAGGACGTGGAAAAGGCAGAGCAGCAGGGTTTGACCGAGTTCTTCAAGCTGACGAGCAAGATCAACACGGGCAACATGATCTGCTTCGACTTTGACGGCAAGATCAAGAAGTACAACTCGCCGGAGGAGATCATCGACGAGTTCTACCCAAGGCGTCTGGCATACTACCAGAACCGCAAGGTCCGCACAACGCATTTAAAAAAAAAAGCACACAACCACGGCAAAATACTAACTGATGCCCCCAATCCAATTACAGGACTTCCTCGCGAGCGAACTACAACTGCAGTTCGAGAAGCTGTCGAACCAGGCCCGCTTTGTCAAGATGATCATCAACAAGGAGCTGGTGGTGTCCAACCGCAAAAAGGCGGATATCGTCGAAGAATTGCGCCGGAAGGAATTCCGGCCGTTCCCCAAGGCGACAAAGGCCAAGGCCGCAGGCGACACCGAGGACGTCGAGGACAACGACGAAGCCGAGGTGGCAACGGGCGCGTCGACAGACTACGACTACCTCCTGAGCATGGCGATCTGGAGTCTCACGAAAGAAAGGGTGCGCCATGCGTTCCTACCACCCTCTAATTAGCATTGGCGCAGGTAACCCACCCACACCCCCTCCCCTTCTCGGCGCGCAGATCGAGAAATTGCTCCAGCAAGCGGCGGACAAGGAGAAGGAGCTGCTGGTCCTCCTCGAACTCACCCCGATCCAGATCTGGAACACAGACCTCGACCGCTTCCTCGAGGAATGGGATGTGCGTTTATTTTATTTTTTATTTTTTTTGGCCCGCCGTGCTTCAGAAAAAAAAATCCCTTCGTCTCTCCCCTCCCCCACCCCTTTTCTTTGACTCACACACACGCAACAGAAAGCCTGCCGAGAGTGGGAGGACAAGTCCGTGGTCGACTCGAGCGGCAAGAAAGTCAAGCGGAAACAAGCGACGCTCAAAACGCGCAAATCCATCGGTTCCGGCAAACGCGGTGGCGGCGGCGGCGGCGGCGACTCGGACGGCGACGACGACTTCATGCCGACCAAGAAGGCGGCCGATGCCAAGGCGCGCAAGCCCGTCGCTCCCGCCGGCGGCGCATCGCGCGCCAGGCCAAAGGCCAAGGCGTCCGACGATGACGACCGAATGAGCCTCGACGACGACGACGACGACGAACCGGCACCACCCCCGCCGAAGAAGCGCGCTGCACCAGCGAAGAAACCGCCGCCCAAGATCGAGTCCGACTCGGACGTCGAGGTGGCCGACCGTCCGCCGGAGCCGGCGCCAACGACGACGACAACGAACAAAGCGCCGGCCGTGAAGAAGGGAGATGAGGACTCCGGGGATGACCTCGTGCGGGAGGCGCTGGAGAAGGGCAAGGGCAAGGCTGCCCAAACCGGCAAACGCAAATCGTATGTCACACGGCCCGTCATTTCCCAACTCACTCCGTTTAACTGTGGTACTCTCCTCACCAGCATCGAAAGTGACGAGGATGAGAGCGAAGGATACATAAAGGTTGCCAAGAAATCAAAGCCGACGGCGCAGGCTTCGGTGACGGACTTCTTCGACAAGAAGCCGGCGGCAGCCAAGACGGCAGCTAAACCGGCACCCAAGACCACCGCACGCAAAGCCTCCGGAAGCACGAAGCCCCCGCCAAAGAAGGCCCCTGCAAAGAAGGTGGTGGAGAGCAGCGACGACGAAATTTTAATGGATGAGCCCCAGTCAACACCAGTTGCACCTCGTGCCACAGCACCCCGACGCGCTGCGGCGAAGGCAGCATATATCGAGCTATCAGATGACGATGACGACTGATCACTTTCGCTTACGTTTTTTCTTCTGTTCGAGTTGTTGCGTATCATCATCATATAGCTCTGTTCTAATTCAGATTATAGTCGCCGGGAAGTCTCAGAGTACATGTGAGCATAGAAGTATCGTGACAAGATCATGGCTTAGCCTTGATATTGCTGACAATCAAGCTCTGTAAAGTTAGAGGACAATCAACATCTTTCGTAACTTATGGGGATGGGGTCTAACAGACCTTGTATGCTTCCACGTCACCTTTGAACTTGGTGACCGTACCATCTCCACACACCCAAAGCTATGGATATGCATGTCAGAGTGATACAGGAGAGACAGCGGCAACTACGAACTTCTCTTGCGACCGACGTAATAAAGCGTTCGTCGTGCGAGATCACAATGACGCCACCATTCCAGGTACTTAACGCTAGCATCAGAGCATCAAGACCCTCCAAATCCAAGTGGTTAGTGGGCTTGCCCAGAGTCAGAAGTCTACATCCGAAGTTAACAGAGGGACACTAAACGCCTGCGCACCTCATCCAGCAGCAAAATATGTGGGCGCTGCAGTGACAGTAACGAAAACGCGACGCGCGACTTCTGGCCTCCACTCAAGGTGCCGATAGGCTGTAATCCGGTCATGCCAGTGATTTGGAAGTTGCCCAAGTGTTGGCGATACTCCTGCTCTGTCTTTCCTGGGAACTTGTGGGCGAGGAACTGGACGGGGTTCATGGTTGGAACGAGCGTGTCTACGTGGTGCTGTGCAAAGTAGCCGCTGCGTCGGGCGGAGGTTCGTCAGCGGAGAGGTAAAGTGTGGCAAGCAACGTTGGTATCGCCTACACACGTAACCGGCCGTTCCGGTTGACTTGTCCTGACAGTGGAACCAGCTCACTGGTCAGGAGCTTAATCCTGCTTCTCCCTCAGCACCTCTCTCGGGGACACTCAGAGAAAACCTACAGCGTAGATTTGCCTGCACCATTCGATCCGACGATAGCAATACGCGAATCGAGACCCACATCAAAATTGGTGCGATTCAAAATGACTTTTGAGGGATCGTATCCGAATGTCACCTCCGAGAGCTGGAGCAGGGGTGGAGAAATCTTCTCCGTCTCCGGGAACCTTGATTGTTGCAAAATGAGGAGCTCGCTCAATTTCATGGCAATAAGCTCACATACCGGAAGTTCTCCGTTTCCTCGGCCACTGGCGGAGTGAGCTCTGGAAGCTGCAATGCGGCTTAGAGATGGAAGTAGTACAAAACAACGCCTCTGACCTTCTCGAGAATTTTGATTTTGGATTGTGCCTGAGCAGCACGGT
This sequence comes from Russula brevipes, assembly GCA_022496215.1. Taxonomy (NCBI): domain Eukaryota; kingdom Fungi; phylum Basidiomycota; class Agaricomycetes; order Russulales; family Russulaceae; genus Russula; species Russula brevipes. The sequence goes on along the minus strand of WTXF01000076.1, from coordinate 50,850 downwards.
TGGCGTTATATCGCCAACGGTCGATGAACGCTTGCAGATGCTTGCGATACTCCATCTGTGCATCGTATTCACGCCGCAGGTTCCGCTCTCGTTCAGATTTTGTTGAATAAAACTGGGTGAAATTGCTACCGTATACATCAATAAAGGCGCATCGGGAGAAACGTTCCAAGTACCCTTTGTAATAGTCGAGGCGACCGGAATGTTGATGGATGATGTCCGTCGCGACTGCATCGAGGAACGCGCGATCATGGGATCTGAAAATGGGGTAAGCGAATTCTGGGAAAGAAATAATGATCATGCTAGCGCCTACACGACGACGAGTGTTCCCGGCCATGTCTGGAGGTAGTCTTCCAGCCATGCCAATGCGTTCAGGTCGACTAGACAGGATATCAGCGAGACATGACACAGTTCAGTGTTAAATACGGACTGTGATTAGATGGCTCGTCCAATAGCAGAAGCGAAGGCTAAGCGAGCCATGAATCAATTAGACAACAAGGGAGAGAGGATATCAACACACTTTGACGAAAAGAGCCCGTGCGAGAGCCAATCGCATACTGTATTGTATCTCAACTTCGGCAAAGCGACAGTAAACGACAATCCGCACCGCCAACCCCCAGAGAACGACTTTGTTGGCCTTCCCTGGTCCGCCTCGCTGAACCCAAGACCTGAAGAGGATCAGATGCCTTGCAACAACATCATAAAACGGATAGGCAGCCCACCAGCCAGGAGCGCGGCGGCCCTCGCGGGCCCACTTTCCGCCTCCATGTCCGCCAGGTTTGTGTGCACCTCTGCCAGACGACCACTCACCTCATCTCGTGTCTCTTCGAGCCGGGCATCCACTTCACCAGGAGGGATTGCATCCAGCTCTGCAAGGCGAGCGTTGAGACGCGCCTCCTCGGTAAGGAGGTGATCTCTCCATACGTCAGCCTTGAGAACAGAGCTGAGGGCTGTGGTATCGTCGCCAACAATCTGCACGTTCATTGGTTTAAGATAACGGAGGGGCACGGAGGCGTAATACATCGTACTTCTTGCTCGACAAAGAGGATGGTGATGTGCGGGGGGATAGGAACCTCGCGCAGGGCGATATGGCGCAAGAGCGTTGACTTCCCGACACCGTTTCGGCCGATGATGCCATAACGTCTGCCATATGCGAGAGTGAGGGATGCCCCAGAGCTGCAGCAAAGTTAGCAGCAAAATCATGTGAAATTGAAGAGGTAACGCACAGAATGCGATTCGAGCCAAAGGAAACGTCGATCGAGGGAAGATGAATGTCCTTGCTTTTGTTTTTCGAGGCCGCTGAGGATTGCAGGGGGTTGATCTAGCCCGAACATAAATGGGGGACAGAGGGAGGAGACACCCGGGCTTACCTTCATGAACATTTCTTCGTAGGATTGCTTCGACCCAGAAGATGTCAACCATGCGAGGGGGAGTCAGAGGAAATTGCAGACGTACCTGTTTCTTCGTCTGTTCCAACAACTTTGAGCCTTCGTACAGGTCCCTTCGCGCACGCTTCTCGATTTTCGCCTTGAGCTTCGCCTCTTGCTTCTCGAGTTTCTTAACATCGACCCTCGAAGCCCTTACATCGTGGACACGTTAGGTGCAAATCCGGTGACAATCGCTATCGTTTACCCACTTGCCCTTGTTGATCGACTCGAGATCTACGCCCTCCGAAAGGGCGATGGTGTTCGACATGGCACCCGTCTTACTCATGTCGAGCACTTTGTCGAGCCGCTGCAATTTGGGACCCGTCTTTGCCTTTTCCCTGCGTGCCAGCTGGTCCTGTAGTAGCGCGGTGAGAGAGCCCATGAGCTGCTCGAGGACGTCGGGCTTGTCCATCGCGACGGATTCGAGCACGTAACGAGCGACTTGCAAAATGTCCTCATCCTCGCTCGCCTCATCGACAAGGTAGCCCGAGAGATATTGCACAAGGATCTCTTCTGTTCCGGGCAAGGATTCGCGGATTGTTTCTGCGATGTCGTAGCAAGACATTTCCGCGCCCACAAAATCGCCAAATTTGGGATTATCAAATATTATTATTCGCCGTCAACACATGTCAACAGAACAATTAATGACTAATTCATTTGTTTGCGATTCAGTAAAAAAAGGACCGGCCTGACCAAGTACCAACCAACCCACCCGCGACCCAAACGAAACTAATAGTTTCTCTCAGGTCCACCAGCAGTGCGCATAGTAAATTGCTCCCTTCGGGGATGCATACGAAAAAATTGGAACGATACAGAGAAGATTAGCATGGCCCCTGCACAAGGATGACACGCTGTTTCAGAGTGGTAGACCTACGGGTCTCAATATTTATTTTGTTCTTGCACTCTTACTGTAACCTGTAACCGTGGCTCTTCCTCACTGTCCTTTTACCCCTCACTGATCATTTGTTCTGATCATCCATTTCTTTTCGTGCAACAGCAATTAATTGCACTGTAGGTGGAGATCCTCTCATGAGACCATTCCTTATCAACACGCATTAATCTTCTCGTCTTCCCACCGGAACTAACCGTGGGTGGGTGGGTACCAGTGTATTATGCCTTACAGCATCTCCGCAGGTTGGTGGAGACAAAGTCATTATGCAAGGTATAAGGTCATACTACTAATGGAGAAGTCGAATCCCGATAACCGCGATGGCGTCTCAGAATGCGAGGATATGTAGCTTCCTCGGTAGCTTCGGGTCCTCATTCGCGTGCTATTCCCATACCATGATCAGCCGCGCTCCTTCGCAGAGGACGCGGAATTCCTGAACACATATACAGGCTTCTCAACTGGCACCTCCACCTCGCGCCCCGCCACTCTGGAGTCTGGACGCGTACGCGGCGCGAGCCGCCTACCCAAGAATGGCTCGTAACACACGCTGGCCCGTCGATAATGCGGCGAATGTCTACCATGCGCTCTCAGTGCCGGACGGTGTGCAGCGTGCCGCCGTATTCGGTCGACAAGGCCCACCATATGCGTGCTATCAAGGGAGCACGAGTCGTGATCGGTACGCCGGGGCGGCGCGTGCTGGATCTCATACGCGATGGGTGCGCTCGCACTTGGCGGACCAGAGCACCTCGTACTAGACGAGGCAGACCGTATGCTGGGCAATGGTGAGTTTCGAGAACGACATACGTTGCATCATTGGGTCCGCCAAGCAGGGTGCGGCGCGACAGACCCCGATGTGTACGTCTATTCACGCTCTCGTTGCGACTCTGTGTTAATGTTGAGGCCATTGAGGCGTTGAGAATAGTCAGCGCTGCATGACCCAAGACCTTATCCCTGCGTGCCAGCTGGTCCTGTGTTAGCACGGTGAGAGAGCCCATGACCCATGAGCTGCTCGAGGACGTCCAGCTTGTCCGTTGCAGCAGATTCGAGCATGAAACGAGCCACTTGCGGAATATCTTCATCCTCACTCGCCTCATCGAAAAGGTAGCCCGAGAGATATTCACAACGATCTCTTCTGTTCCGGGCGAAGATTTGCGGACTTTTTTGCGATTTCGTGGCAAGACTTGGCTCTCCCGTCCGTGAATTGTCAAATCGGGTTATTAAATATTATTCGCTATCAACACATGTCAGCTGACGTACTACTCATACAGAGACAAGTCTCGAAGTCGCGCCCGAGTTGACGCTACAGAGGAACAGGGACGAGCAAGAAAAACGGAAGAAAGATGCCAAGTCATGGGCGCTACAAGTCGTGATAGGTGGCGGTCATGATTATGCGATACCCCAAAGCCTGAGATCGATCTCCTGAATTCTGGACAGATCAGAATTATGAGTGGTCAGAGCCACCCTAGGATTACTTGACTCACGTATCTGCTCTTTGTAGAGGACGATACAACTCTAGTTGAGATGGTGCTCTCCATGTCGGATATTCCCGCATTCCCTGAGATGCTCCTTGAATGATCCTATGGTGAATTTCCGTCTGAAATGTAGGGGGCGGCTGATGTGGGATTCCCGACATCCTGTGCAATGGAAGCCCCATTCCAGCTCCTGGGAACTTAAGCCATGGTATCCGAACAATTGCCACGAAACGCAAAGGATTCCCTGATTTTCTGTCGAAGGGGTCTTGAACTGCCATGCTCGATACATATTGTTCCATGGCACTGATGGAGCCGTGCAGCATAATACCTGCACGACGAGCGCAGTCGGAGTCTACCAACGTGAGGTGCGCGCGAACTTTCTTTGCGATCGGTGAATATGTGCCCGGTATACTTTTCATGCTAGGCAAACTGTGAAGGATCGAACGTTTAATCCCAAACTTGCGAAGGATCGGACGTTTAAGCCCGAACTTGCGAATCGCATGACGAGTGTATCGAGAGCACCGAGGTACGCTTTAGGAGGATTGGAAATATGGACGTTGTCAGCCTGGTATTGTAACTCGGGGAGGTTGTCATCCAGCGTGAAGTTCTTGAGCCTAATATGTGTGCCAGTGTAGCCAGCGCAGGTCAGGTCATAATAGCATTTGGAGATGCTGAGCCTGAGGGGTGATTCGCTTTCAATACTTTCATACATTTTGGTGGCTCGCCACGGACGGATTCAGAGTGATACTCTGATGCTGTTCTACTCTGTTCTCGGGGATGGAACGATGCTGATTGCAGAGACCTGTAGTGTTTCGAACTTTGGGACGTTTTGTAGGTGAGGCGAGAGAGCAGACGCTCGCGACGACCCCTGTCCGTGATGCCTCCCTGGAAGGTCCCCTGCGGCTGTTGCCTTCCTCCCCTGAGAGCTTTCGCTCATGTCTGCCACTCTAACCGGACCTATCGTCGTCGAGAGTGTGTGACCCGTCAAGGGTTCTCTGTGATGCGTCGTCCTCGACGCGCAAATTTTCCTTTCTCCGGAACAGGTCCCCATTGGACGGCGTTTCCATTATTTCAGCCGTTAACTTCAGCCGAGTCCTGTTGGTCACTACTTCGCAACCTCATGTGGCTACACGTTCGTGATTTCCTGCCTTCTCGGCGGTAATCTCTCATTGTGCAGTGCACACAGATCGCGCGACCCGTTCTCGAAAATCCGTCCGCTGCATGCACAGGCACGTCCGGCGATAACTGAACGTACTGAACGCCGGCCCCCGACGCCCTGGACAGCCTCGCCAAAATTTCAACATGTGCGGTGACATTGTCCGGGTTTGTGTTCCATGACCCTTCGCACTGTGATAACTGACACTGGCACGTGGTCAACTGCTACCCGCTCCGAAGGAGGCGTGTTGGAACGCCCCGTACTGTATCTCAAAAATTCGGGCCCATGCGTTGCGGCCAACAAGGCTGCCGGCTCCTTCCAGGTGACCGCGGTTCAGGACTCGACCTTTTACCACACACCCGCTGCGCGATCCCTGTCCGTCTGCAGTCGGTCCCCGTCACTGCGAGAGGTGGATAACATGACGTTCCTCGGAAAGGCAAACGCCCCGGCCTCCCCTCGCGGAGTCGCGGTCCCGGTTCGCGTTACCCCTCCTGCGCGTGTTCGAGCACTCACGTCTTCCACAGTCGCGTCGTCTGCAACTGGCCCGTCCCGCTTCCAGTTCGACTTTAGCGGGCTTGCACTTCCGTCGGCCCCGGCTCCGCCCGCGTGTCCCTCCCCTCCTCTCCCGAAGTCGAAGAACGGCGCAAACGCGCCCGCGGTGATTAAAGGTTGTGCGGCGTGCGAATTAGTGGGTCTCATTCAACGCCTGTTGTGTCCCCAGTTGTGTCGTGTTCTCGAAAAAGCATTGTCAGTGGCCCGGGATGGTTTCCTATCTCTAATTCTGTGTCGATTAAGGAGGCAGTTTCCGATCCAGCTAAGCTTGCCTTTACAATGACAATGAATGAGTGTCCCGAGGCCAGTCTGTTGACCATGTGCTAGTAGGTGGGCCTCCGGAATCCTGTCTTCACTCATGGACAACTGTATGTTGCTCACTTTCTCTCTCCCGTGCACTTCTCCTATACAGTCTACCTTCATATGAGCTAGAGGGAGCTCTGCGCCCGTAACAAGTCCATTTTCCGATCCCGCCATAGTCATCGCCATTCCCTAGCCAGCCTCCATTCCTTCGCTACGACCCACACGCCCCGCCCGTCCAGTCAGTCTGCCCCAGCAGTTTTCTGACCCCGCCATAGCCGTCGCCCGTCGTTAGCCAGTCCCGAAGCCAGTCCGCCGTCCGTCCCCACTCGCCCATTCCAGCAACTCTCCCACTGTCTATCAGCCACCCATATCGTATCCGCCCACAGCCCGTCCCGTCTTTTCATTGTTTCGCTGTTCCCTGTCATCTCATCGCCTCTTTGGCCGTCCTGTTCTGTCAGTCTCTCAAAGGCTTTGTTAACCTCGTGGAGTTGATCGAGTGCCTCCGCAGCCTCTCTCCGCCCACGACCTCCCGTATACAGTTCTATACCTGGAGCTCGCGGAGTGCTTTCCCGGTGTAGCCACAACCCTGTGCATTCCCAAGCCAGAACGCACGGCCATCGCTGCGGTCGCCCAGCTCGTTCAGTCTACCGCCTCTCCGTCCATGGCCCTCCCTCCACCTGTCGTCGTCGCCACCCATTCCGCCACCCCTCAGTCCGTCATCGCGTACCCCGCCGCAGCCTTGCCACCTGGAGCCGCTGCAACTTTGCCTCCCGGAGCAGCCCCCTCAGCGCGCCGTTGTCACTACCCAGTCCGCCGTCGTCCCGCAGCTCGTCCCGCCGCCTGTCGCCGCCCCTCTGTCCACCGTCTTCCCTCAGTCCGTCGTCGTCGTCGTCCAGTCCGCCGCCGCCACGACGCTCGGAGCCCCTCAGTGCGCCGTCGTCACCCAGTCCGCTGTCGCTCTGCAGCTCATCATCGCGTATCCCGCCGCAGCCATGCCGCCTGGGGCCGCCTCGCAGCCCATCGCCCAGTCCGCCGTCGCCCCTCAGCCCGTCGCCCAGTCCGCCATCGCCCCTCAGCCCATTCGCCCAGTCTGCCGTCGCCCCTCAGCCCATCGTCATCTCCCCGCCCGCCGCTCAGCACACAGTCGTCGCCTCTGCCGTCACCCTTCAGCACGTTACACCTCAGCCAAACGCTGCCGCCCAGAGAGTCACCAACGGCAGCAGCGCACAAGGCCCTCGGAGTAGCCCCGGATGCAAGCGTGGGAGCAGCGGCAATATAGACCCATACACCGCTGGGAGAAGGCCAAGCTGGCCTCAGCCCTGGCAAAGCGGCATCATGCCAGAATAGAAGACGTTTTTGCGTTTTTGCTGCTGAGGAGAACTCACAGCCAGACCCCACTGGCAGCACTCAGGAGGCAAGTCTAGCAGCAGGAGATGACCATGTCGAGGGCGCAACCGCTCAACGACGATCGTCAACGCCATCCCACCAAAGCAATCCTCGCCCATCTGCAAGGCCCAGAACATTGCATCTGCGAGTGAAAGCGACCCGTATCACAGACGCGAAGCAACTGCCAAGCTTCATGCTCACTTTGTCTCCCATCTCTTCGCACATTCAGATGCCTTTCCTCCTCTACATCACAACACGCTTTCCCCGGTCACGGTGACACCCCAGCCTCCGCGTCTCGAACCGCCGCCTGAGCCACCGCCTGAGCCAGTTACACCCGCGCCACCACTGCCGTTCTCGCGCCCTTACCCTCCCCCGCCGTCTCTGGAGTCTGCATCATCCTGGCTAAAAGATGTTCCGCCCGAGCCCCCGCCCCCGCGACCAGAGTAAACATCATTAAAACATGAGCCACACCCAGACGCCTCAGCGTCCCCCAGTGTGTGCACCACTGCAAGGACCGACGCCACGAGTTCCCCCGACGCTGTGCATGCAGTTCTGCCGCCCGCAAGCCCAACGCCAACAGCCCGCAAGCCTCCAACATCCCCGACCCGTCTCCCGCCAACTCCAGACTTCAAGACCTCGGCACCCACAAAAACAAGGCCACTCGCAACGCCGTCGCTGACACCCCTGAACGCAAGAAACAAGGCAAATCACACCAACCGCAAAACCGTCGCCTCCAGCACCGTTCAAGACTCGGTCAACCGCAACACCCTCAAAAGCAACGCCACCCCCGCCGCTCGTCCCCCGCCAAGACTCGCCACCAACATCGCCCACAAGAACAAGACAGCTTGACCGAGGACGGTCAAGATTTCGGCCCCTGAGCTGATATATACTTACAACACCCGACCCACCGAAGCAATAATCAGTATAGTTTTCGTCTGTGTTCCTTTTCATGTGCTGCGCCGCCGTGTGCTCTCTTCCCTTGTTCCCCCGTGTTGTGTGTCATGCCGCCGTGCACAGTCCGTTCCTTTCCCCGTGCGTCCCCTCCGCTTCCTCACCCCGGGCCTCGGCTCTCCCCCTCTAATCTCTTACTCACACTCATCCTAGACCATATTCAAGCATAAGAGGAGGACACAACTCTAATGTTAAGGAAAGTGGTGGTGGGCGGAGAGATGTTGCGACTTGTGAAGGCTGCCTGGTTTCAGAAAATGTTTCTTTGTATGTCTGTAGACAGGCACTAGTACAAAGACTATCTACCAGTTGATTCTGAAAATGCTGTTGATTATTAGTTAAGATGATGCTCTCCATGTCGGATATTCCCGCATTCCCTGAGATGCTCCTTGAATGACCCCATGGTGAATTTCCGTCTGAAATGTAGGGGGCGGCTGATGTGGGATTCCCGACATCCTGTGCAATGGAAGCCCCATTCCGGCTCTTTGGAACTTTTGTTAAGCCATGGTGTCCGAACAATTGCCACGAAACGCAAAGGATCCCCTGATTTTCCGTCGAAGGGGTCTTGAATTGCCATGCTCGATACATATTGTTCCATGGCACTGATGGAGCCGTGCAGCGTAATACTTGCGCGACGAGCGCAGTTGGAGTCTACCACCGCAAGGTGCGAACGAACTTTATGTTCGTACGGTGAATATGTGCCCCATATGCATTTCATGCTAGGCAAAGTGCGAAGGATCGGACGTTTAAGCCCAAACTTGCGAATCGCATGACGATACCGCAGTGGTAGATATTGTTTATCCTCCGACAGACAGAGGAAGCAAACCCGTTTGCAAGTAAGGATGTAGAGGTAGCCACCAAAATCACCGCACTCTTCGCATTCAGCTGTGCATAATTTCTCGTAAAGCATTTCGCAGGTGATCCACCTGGCCTCGATGTATATGGTGCCACGGAGTGCATTGAATGCATGTTTCCTGATCGCTTTGTACTGAGTAAAAGATTCCACAAGCCACATAGCTCGTCGATTTGTGTGTCGGAAATCCATAAGGGTACATAGATCGATGTGCCGGACAATTTCAGAAAGGAGCTCGAGGGGAAGTGTGTCGAGAGCACCGAGGTACGCTTTAGGAGGATGGGGAATATGGACATTGTCAGGCTGGCATTGTAACTCGGGGAGGTTGTCATCCAGCGTGAAGTCCTTGATCCTAAAATGTGTGTAGCCAGCGTAGGTCAGGTCATAATAGCGTTCGGAGATGCTGAGGGGCGATTCGCTTTCGTGCATTTTGGGGGCTTGCCAAGGACGGATTCAGAGTGATACTCTGATGCCGTTCTACTCTGTTCTCGGGGATGGGACGATGCCGATTGCAGAGACCTGCAGTGTTTCGAACTTGGGGACGTTTTGTAGGTGAGGTGGCGTTTGTGGGCTTTGTAACGACTGCTTTTCATTCCGTTGCGCCCTTTCGCTTCCGTTGTAGTATGCACGTGAAATCGAATCGATCGCACCTATATTCGACCATCTCTCCACACAACTGACTTCAAGCCATGCATTCGCCAGACACGGGATCACCGTCTCAATATCCGGGTGAGGCACGAATCTGAGCATTGGCTGGACAGCGATCCATTACAAATACTCTGCGCCGATCCAATTTCTGTACCTTCGTGATCACCATATTCATGGCATTGTTGAGGCAACCCTCCTGCTGTATTGCTACGAGTGATTGCAACAAGTGAGAACTCATCACCAGCATCACTGAGCATTCGATCGAGGTGGCCCGGGCGCAGTAGAGTTGGCCAGCACAAGGACGACTAATTTGTACGCAACCGACACCCTATTACACAGCCACACACGTGGATGCAGCACAGATATCCAGTTTATCCCATGTATGATGTGTGAATCGTATGTGGGTGTGGGCGAGCGATGAGACGGACGGAAAGGTCGTCGGGTGCATAACCCGCCTCAGCCGCCTGTTGGGGTTTGCGCCGTTTCGCCTTTCGCACGGCAGGACCGGCCCGACGTACCGGGAACCACCCGTGACCCCAACGAAACTAATAGTTTCCCTCAGGTCCACCGGAAGCGCGCATAATAAATTGCTCCCTTCGGGGATGCATACGAAAAAATTGGAACGATACAGAGAAGATTAGCATGGCCCCTGCACAAGGATGACACGCTGTTTCAGAGTGGTAGACCTACGGGTCTCAATATTTATTTTGTTTTTGCACTCTTACTCTGTCGTGGCTCTTTCTCACTGTCCTTTTACCCCTCACTGCATTTGTTCTGACCATCCATTTCTTTTCGTGCAACAGCACTGTAGGTGGAGATCCTCTCATGAGACCATTCCTTATCAACACGCATTAATCTTCTCGTCTTCCCACCGGCACTAACTGTGGGCTGGGTGGGTACCAGTGTATTATGCCTTGCAGCATCTCCGCAGATTGGTGGAAACAAAGTCGTATGTAATTAAGCAAGGTATAAGGTCATACTACTAATAGAGAAGTCGAATCCCGATAACCGCGACGGCGTCTCAAAATGCGAGGATATGTAGCTTCCTCGGTAGCTTCGGGTTCTCGCTCGCGTGCTATTCCCAGACCATCAGCCGCGCTCCTTTGCAGAGGGTGCGAGTCCCTGAACCACACGAACGCACCTCGAACACGAGCAAAGCACCACAGCACACAACGAAACGCAGCTGACGCGCGCCAACCCCGCGCAAAGCCGGCGGGAGCTTCTCAGCGGGCACCGGCACCTCGCGCCCCGCGACCCTGGACGCGTACGCGAGCCGCCGACCCAAGAACGGTTCGTAGCACACGCTAGCCCGTCGATAAGGCGGCGGCGGCTGCGGCGAGTGCCTCGGCGGCGCTGCCACGGGGGCCACGAGCGCCCGAACGGGGACGAGCACTTCCTGGACCGTCTCTCTCTTCGTCGCCCGCGACGTCGCTTCGATCTGCATGCCAAACGCGCGCGTGGAGGCGTCCGCGTAAAAGTGGCCCGGGGACGCGCCGCCGCGCGCGCTGACGTCCGGGAAGAAGCGCAGCGAGCAGACGTCCGTGAGGACGTCGGCCAGGGAGAGGACGTGGCTGCGGACGAGGGCCGGCGCTTGTTGTGGTGTGCTCTGGTGGCAGAGTCGGTGCACGTTCAAGACGATCTCGTTGGGGCGCTCGGACGGAACGGCAGGAACGACGAAATGTCGATCGTCGAGGAACGAAAACACGGCGTCGTGGAGGCTCCCCATTCGGATCGGCTGCGGGACTGAAGGTTAGTACGGTACGTACGCCAAGACACGACGCGCGATCGCCTGTAAGGGTGAGCCTCGTACCATGCTGACGTGAAGTACGGTGGTCTTCCAGTTCCAGATCAACAAGCGATCGTCCCAGTTGTAGAAAGTCGCCCGCTGATCTCGTATTTGCTATTCCCCAGAGAGGGGTGTCGGGAAGTCTCCAAACGAAGGATTCCTCCATCGGCGGAAAGGGGGTGTGGTTGACCCGTAGAGAGCGTGCACACGAGCACGCTGCACGGCGAGATACTGTGAGCACGCACGTGCGCACGAGAGAGAGTCAACGGGTAGGCACGAACGTCTGGGTATCATGTCCTGGCACGACTGCCAACAGGTCTTGCGCAGCGTCGACGATGAAGGGGCTCACGACAAAATCAAGGTCGATCCGCCACTGCCGTCCCGGTATACCGCGCAAGGGCGACGGAACAGACTGCACGACGAACGACCTAACCGACCCGCCGGCCTCGTAGACGGGCAGCACGAGCGTCCCGCCAGAGACGTGCGGGGCCTCGTGTGGATAGGGAAGCTCGAGCGTGAGGTGCTCGCTCCAGGAAAACGTGCGCCACGCTTCGTCGTACGCGTTCACGAGCGCCAGCGGCTCACCGCGGTGACGGGCTCGGCGGCCCGTCGCATAATCCGCGCGTGGCGAGCGCGAGCGCATATCGTAAGGCGGGTGTCTGGCTGACGACGTCCCGCAAGACCTTGCATGTCTGGCGGAGGGTTCAGCCAGATGGGCAAACGGGAAAGAATATAGAGGACGATGGGACGGACAGACTTGAAGTGAACGAGGGAACGGGCGTCGAGTACCGTCGCAATCGCGACAATGAGCTCGGTGGGCAAACAACCGGGGAGTGACATTTGAGTGGTGTCGGGGGGAGATATCGCATGAGTGGGTGCGTGTTTTTTTTTTTTTGTAATAGTTTGGTGAGGAACAAGGACCAGGACTGGGAGGGTGGAGTGCCTCTTGCCGTGGCCGAGCCAAAAGGAATTCGGTAGTGCCAGTGATGCCGTAGGGAGGCCAGTGAAATTTCAACCGGCCTATTGAGCCAGCGCTACCGTTGCTCCGTGACGATCCACCGATCGTGAACCTCCTGATTTGTCCACTTCCTGAGCTCCCTTCCATTAGATACTTCATAGGAACATGTACATTACTATCCAAGGCTACTTGAAGTGGTTTGGTAGCAGTATCTACCGACTCCCGGCGTACTTCACGATCGATGGGTCGTCACGGAGCAACGGTCCACCATAGTCCATAGTACAGTGGCACTAAAAGTTGACGAGAGATAAGTACGATAAGTTTCCGAAGTTGATACAGTATTGAGAGTTTGTTCGGCCACGCCGGCAGAGAACGTGTGGGAGAAGCCAAGTCAACAGCACGTATACGTCATTCTATTACGTTACGAGCGCCTCACACCCAGCAGGCGCAAGAACCGGGCAAACCTTTAGTCGGGGCACAGTTGGTTGGTGGCTTAAAGCTGTTTGCAATTGCCTCGCGCTGTCGTGCGAAGCAGGTGGGACAGCCATACTACTGGTGGGCGGCCAAAGCAGGCACTGCATTCAGTGCACACAATATTAATGATGGCACCAATCCGAGTAACACGTCAGACTGTTGGCGACAGCGCCACTACTGCGCAATACCGCAGTAGTGTCAACAGGTAACTATGACTCGACATAGGTGTCATAGTTGGTCAAATAGCAACCATGCACCGAACTAGACACGATATGTGCGTCCGATTGATTGCATGTACGAGATACACGCGGGCTGTCTCCAAGAGTAAATGGTGTTACGGAGATACGGCACGACACTGACAACACACGAACAGGGGACAGCACATGGGGGACAATAAATAATCAGAGAAGAACATGGGGACGGAGGTGGGAGGCTTGCGGAAGGGTCTCTCTATGAGCAGCAGCTGGGGACCTGCGCCGCAGCCGGTTGATTGACCTTGATGGAGTTGTCTGCTACGCCGGCGGGTGCACCACCAGCATCAGCCTGTGAATCAATGAGGCGTGCCTTGATGTCACTAGGAGCAGCGATCAGGGTATCAATACGTGAGCAAAACAAAAAGTTGGGGGAAACATGGAGCGACGCACCGCGCGAGAGTAAAGAAAGCCTCTTCGACACCTTCATTTATCTTTGCAGAGGTCTCGATAAACTTGATTCCGAGCTCCTCCGCAAGCTCGCGACCCAGTTCCTCCGATACAGCCCTCTTATCCGTCCAGTCACACTTGTTGCCAATAAGAATCTTGTTCACGCCCTCCGAAGCATGTTGCTCAATGTTAGCGTGCCACGTGCGAATGTCTATGTAAGCATCAGATCGGCACAGGTTAAAACGATAGAAAACGGGACATACTATTAAATGAGCGGTCATCAGTAACATCGTACACGAGCAAGATACCCATGGCGCCGCGGTAGTAGGCAGTGGTAATAGTGCGGAAGCGTTCTTGACCAGCGGTGTCCCACTAGGAGGGGGTGAGAAAACGCTGTAAACTGAATCCAGGAGACAGGAACAAAAAAGGGGACGTACGATCTGCAGCTTTATTCGTTTACCGTCGAGCTCAATTGTACGGATCTTGAAGTCGATGCCAATGGTGGTAATGAAGGAAGGCGTCCATGCATCGTCACAGAACCTGAGCAGGAGACAGGACTTTCCGACACCTGCCGAATCGATGAGACTTGGTCATGTCCAGATGGATGATGATGATAAGAGGTACCTGAGTCGCCAATAAGCAGCAGCTAGACCCACGATTCAGACACATCTATTATAGCGAGGTGGAAGGCAACATACTTTGATGAGGAAGTCGTAATGTGGGGGCGGCATGATATTGTGCCTGAGCTCACAGAAAAAAAATATAAAGGCTAGGACGTCAAGAAAAAAGAGGGAACAAGTGGGGGGAGTCAACGTGAGCAAACTTGGCAATGGCGTGGCTGGCGTGGCGGGCGGGCGATCTCATTGGATTACGTCAGCGACTTTTACCCCAGGTCGAAAAAATCAAAACTCGGACACAAATTGTTGCAATTGCGATGACGATCGACCTACAACACACAACCCAAAAAAAGTCCAAAAAAGACAGAAAAACCTCTGATGACAGGAACGCAAGGAAAGACCTTCTGACATCTCTGGAAATGATGATCTTGTAGATCGAGAGGAAAGGAAAAGGAAGCGGAAGGAGAAAAGGAGAGAGAAAGAGGGTGCTATGGATGGTGCACTCACTTTCTCAATGTACTTTGCAGAGGGCTGACTCGGTTGTGTGATAAGCCCATGCAGCCGTAGACATGAATGCAGGCAAGGATAAGAAGAAAGCTATCGCTACGGATATTCAAGCACCCGCTGATGAACCAGGCGAGTGTCCTTCGCGGTGTCATACCCTCCTTTAAACCTCATACTTTAAATTCGGGCAGCATTATACACGGAACCCAAGGAGGGTAAAAAAAAGAAGGAAAAGAAAAGCAGAGTAGATGCCGACTTCGATCCCGCTTCCGTGACGGAATCTCGCAAAAGAAAGAAGGAAAAGCGCAAACACGACCAGGTGTCAGATGCTGCTCCTCCTCCGGCTTCACCAAAAAGACCTCGGGTAACGATATCGCTTCCTGAAGCCGAGGCCTACCTCAAAACGCACAACATCAACGTGCACCTCCCGCCTGACGCACCAGCCCTGCTTCCCGTGATTTCATTCGACGCACTCCCCATTCCAGATCGCCTCCGCGGCGCGTTTTCTGCTTTCAAAGAACCGACTCCCATTCAGGCCTGCGCTTGGCCCCCCGCGCTCTCCGGAAAGGACGTGGTCGGCATCGCAGAGACGGGCAGCGGCAAGACGCTAGCCTTCGGCATCCCCGCACTCGTGCGCCTCCTCTCCTCTGGCGGTGCGGGCAAAGGCCCGCGCGCACTCGTCATTGCGCCGACGCGCGAGCTCGCACTTCAGACGTACGACGCGCTCTCAGCGCTGGATGCCGTACAGTGTGCCGCCGTATTTGGTGGTGTCGACAAGGCGCAGCAAGTGCGTGCCATCAAGGGAGCACAAATCGTGATCGGTACGCCAGGGCGCGTGCTGGATCTCATGCGCGATGGTGCACTCGCACTTGGCGGAGGGAGTATCTCGTACTAGACGAGGCAGATCGTATGCTGGACAAGGGTTTCGAGAACGACATACGTACTATCATTGGGTCCGCAAGCAAGGCGCGGCGCGACAGACCTTGATGTGTACGTCTATTCACGCTCTCGTTACGACTCTGTGTTGATGTTGAGCGTTTTGAGAATAGTCAGCGCTACATGGCCCGAGGCAGTGCGGCGATTGGCGGACACTTTCTTGCGCGATCCAGTACGGATAACAGTGGGAAGCGAGGACCTCACAGCTAACAGCCGCATTGCACAAGGTGCGTATTTCGTATGCTTTACCGCCGCCCACTGAGCATCCCCACAGAGATTGAGGTATTTGACGATGAGCGCGAAAAGGAGTACGTGTCTGAGCTTCTTTTTGACACGTGAGCTTAATTTATTACTCTCTCACCTCTGGTAGTCAGCGCCTACTCGCCCATCTCAAGAAACTCGGATCGAGGCAAACCGGGGGCGGTCTCCCTGCACGTGTCCTGGTGTTTGTACTTTACAAGAAGGAAGCGAGCCGCGTTGAGAATGCGATGCGGAGGGCGGGATACACAGTCGGAGCTCTGCACGGTGATATGGCGCAGTCGGCGCGGTTGAACGCATTGCAGCAGTTTCGCGATGGTAAAACACGATTGCTCGTCGCAACGGACGTGGCAGCACGTGGCTTGGATATCCCGGACGTCGGTTGTGTGCTCAACTACAGCTTCCCACTGACCATCGAAGACTATGTTCACCGAATCGGCCGAACAGGTGAGTGGGCGCTCCTGCCCCGATTTGGAAGTTGATTCTGACGGGGGAACAGGGCGGGGTGGGAAAGATGGCCGGAGCATTACATTCTTCACGGGGAACAAGCACGAGCGCAGTCTCGCTGGCGAACTGGCGCGCGTACTGAGGGAGAGCGGCGTAGATGTTACACCATTATCGAACAAATTTCCAATGACGATCAAGAAGAAGACGCACGGGGTGTACGGCGCTTTCTTCCGAGAGGCGTAGACATGGCCGCTGTGCCAAAGAGGATTGTTTTCGACCAGTAGAGTAGATCGGCTAGATTGAGTTGCATGACAGACAGTGCTCGGTCCGACCGGAACCATCTAAGATAATCGCCACCGTCGACGTCGCCGTCGTCGACAACCCCGCCAAGGACGACAAGACACCTCGCTTCTTGACTCCACTTCAAGCCACCAGTGCACAGTTCTCCCCATTTACGACTCGTGTCTTTCGTCTATCTGTGGCGCAGTCTCCATAAGCACTGCCCCCTCCTCCGGAAAGTATATTATTAACACAACCGCCTTTCGCCTCACTTCAGCAGCCCTGGACATGATGGGTCTCTTCACGAAAGGGAGGCCACGCGGGCCTTCCTCTGCG
Source organism: Russula brevipes (assembly GCA_022496215.1). Classification (NCBI taxonomy): domain Eukaryota; kingdom Fungi; phylum Basidiomycota; class Agaricomycetes; order Russulales; family Russulaceae; genus Russula; species Russula brevipes. The sequence continues at coordinate 33,983 of WTXF01000076.1, read as the reverse complement.
GACGATAAAGCACCAGAGGACACGAATCCAGACGATACCTCTATCTTGTTCGTCCCCTCAACCCCGCTCCTCTCCCGCGTAGATGTCCTCTCAACTTCATCCTGCTCACAGAGACGAGGATGAAGGCTCGATCATCTTATCCCTCATTTCACAGCTAAGGTGCGCCCCCCTCTTCCATCCATCCGACTCCGACTCCGACGCCTCAGCCTGTGGTCGACCTCCAGAGTCGGCATGGATCTCTCCAAGGTCACCTTCCCAACATTCGTCCTCGAGCCGAGGAGTATGCTCGAGCGCATAACGGACTTCATGGCCCATCCGGACCTCATCTTTGGGTGGGTCTCTCATACCGTGTGGTCGCAGCGCGGCACCCGTACGCACACCACACATATGCGCATGCGCATGCGCGGCGGGGCCGCTTCCCGGAACTAACGTGTCCACTGTCATGCTGTGTCACCCACCTTATTACCTTTCCGCGCCTCGCATGCTTATGTTATTTTTCGTCCCATCGCAGCGCTGACGGGTGTGAAGATCCTGAGGAGCGTTTCATCCGCGTGCTCCAATATTACCTCGCAGGTTGGCACATCAAGCCCCAAGGCGTCAAGAAGCCGTGAGCACGCCCCTTTTCCCTCCCCTTTGCCTGCCTGATTCCACTGTTACGTACTCGCGTCTGCCCGTGTACTGTAGATACAACCCCGTCTTGGGCGAGTTCTTCCGATGCCGCTATGACTATCCGAATGGCACGCAGGGGTTTTACATCGCAGAGCAAGGTGCGTGTATATTATGTCCCGCTCCGTTCCCTTCCGACGCTCCTTCATCTTCGCTCGCTCTCTCCGCAGTTTCACATCATCCACCTATATCCGCCTTCTACTACGTTTCACCTGCGAACAAGGTCGCCATCGTCGGCGAACTCCGGCCAAAGTCCAAGTTCCTCGGCAACTCGGTCTCGACGACGATGGAGGGCGAGAGCCGCATATCGTTGACGGGCCGCCCAGAGGACGCCGGTAAATCGCGCAGCTTCCCTCCACACTAAAACCCAAAAGACGTGTTTCCCTGACGCATGACCCGCTGCCCCCGCCGCGCTTTTTTTATTTTATTCAGAGTACGTGGTGACGATGCCGAATATGTACGCGCGCGGCATCCTCTTCGGAAAGATGGTCCTCGAACTGGGCGATACGTGCACGGTGAGAAACGACGCGCAGGATCTCCAGGCCGACCTCGAGTTCAAGACGAGGGGCTTCTTCTCCGGCACGTACAACGCCATCGCCGGCCGCGTGAAACACGGTCCGACCGACCTCGGCGAGGTCGGCGGCAAGTGGAGCGGGCTTATGGAATTCAAGGCCGCCAAGGTGCGTTCTCCCAAACGGGGACCTCTTCTTTCCTTTCCTTTCCTTTCCCCTCCCGCCCGCTCGCACGTTCGCTCATAGTTTGAAACCGTTTTCGTGATTGTGGTGGCGCCCCCGCCCCGCCCCCGCGCAATTTTTTCACTTTTGTGAACACGGAACACACGCACACACGTACAGACCGGCGACAAGCGCACGTTGTTCGACGTGCACAAACACGGCAGCGACGTCGCGCCCAAGTGGATCGCGCCCGACGACGAGCAGGAGCCGTACGAGAGCCGCCGGCTGTGGCGCGACCTGACGCGCGCCATCGTCGCAAAGGACATGGACGCCGCGACGGAGGCCAAGACCGCGGTGGAGACCGCGCAGCGCGAGCTGCGCGCGACGGGCGTAAAGCACACGACGCGCTTTTTCGAGCTGCGCGACGACAGCTGCTGGGCGCCGCGCATCCAGTGCGTATTTATTTTTTTCTTTCTCTCTCTCCCGCCCGCCGCCGCCGCTTCTTGCTTGCTGAATGAAGCTTTTGCCTGAATTTCGCATCTTCTTTCTCTCGTCCTCATCCTTCATATGTACAGGCTTCCCGAGGATCCAGAAGAGGCCACCGCCGCGGTGCAGGCGTGGATCTGGTCCCACATGTCCGAAGGTGATACAACGGACCACTGACCACCCGGCCACCCAGGCGACTGGGTTATTAGTCAGGAGGTTACTCTTCGTGTTGCCACCTCTTGTAAAGGATCGTGCGTGCTGGCGTGACGAGTGTGTTGTACATCCCCCAACTACTGTAATTCAATGCAATCTGAAATTGATGCTTCCCGCGTGAGAGGATGGTATTAACAAAACAGAAATGGTATGGGTCCCAGTAAGGGGGCCAAAGATTGTATGTTTAGATGAGGAGGGTATGCATATAAATGGAAGGGTACTTCGGACCCTATTACGGAGTGCAGAGAGATGAATGGAATCCATATGTATGAGAACCCAAAAAAAGGAAAGAAAAAAATTCGGGAAGTATAAGTGGGGGGAAAGGAATTTGTAAAGTGAGATATACTTCTACGAGGTGTGAGATGTGAGAAGAAAAAACGGCAAGTTCATCTAATCAGCCAAGCAACTAAGAGCAAAATCTACTCATACCACCACCCATCGCTGCCTTTCGTAACGGACACCACGCTGGCCACGCTAGCCATGCTGGTCACGCTAGCCACACTGGGCGTGGGCGAAGCGCCGCGCGACAGCAAGTCCTGTTTGACCAGGCGTCCCCTAGGCGCTGGTCCTTGCTTCCGGCTGCTCACGCTCGGGGCATGTATCGAGTCCCAGACAGAGGTCGGGGGTGTATGCGTACCGCTCATATCTATGCTTGCCGTTGGAGTGGTCGAACGGCTAGGATATATCGTACTCGCGCGCGAGTCGGGGCGCGGTGGCGAGGAGACAGCGACGGTGCCTGTCCTCATAGCCAGGGAAGCGCTGGCCTGCAGCTGGGCGAAGCGGGCCTCGAGTGTGGCCACCTGATCCCGCAATTTGTTCTCGCGATCCTGGTACGACGCCTCTTTAGTATCCATACGACATAGTAATTGGTGGGGGAACGAAGGACATACCCTTGCGAGGCGTTCCTGAGCGTCCTTCTCCTCAATCATTACCCTCAGCAACGACTGTTCCTCCGCGAGTGCCGTCGCGCGATCCTCGGCATTCTCAAGGTCCGCTCGCACCTCCGTGAGTGTGGTCTCGTGCTCTTTCGCCCGTTGCTCCCATTCGGCTGCGCGCAGCTGTGCTTGTGCAAGGCTTGCACGCGCTGAGCTAGCTGCGCGTTCGGTATTTGTCACGCGCGTTTCCTGCTCTTTGTGACGCCGTTGTAAAGCGGCGAATTCACCTTCCAGTACTTTGCTGCGGTCACGGACGCGGCGGAGCTCCTTCAACTCCGGTTCATTCGCCTGGGCCTGCGTGACAAGCGCAGAGAGGTGCTCGAGTTGCTCTGTGGTGCGCCGGAGATCCTCCCAGTGGGTCTGCTGCGCGAGCATGGCGTCGTGCTGCGTGCGGAGGGTAGTAAGTGCTTCGACAGCTGCTTCCTTGTCACGCAAGGCGAAACCCGCGTCTGCTTCCAGGGAATGTGCCTATTGGTGGAGGCGTGTGAACTTGAGAGAGATAAGGTGTGAAGTAAGTAAACTCACTTTGGTAACGAGGCCTTGCTTCTCCAAAGTCAATTCCCTGTTCTGTTTCTCAAGCTCGAGAAGACGTTCTTGTTGACTCCCGATTGTCACGTCTGAGGTCTTCAGCCGGGCTAACGATTGAGATAATGCCTCCTCGAGCTCCATCGTGCGCGCCTGCGACGTCGCCGCATCTGTCGCACGCAGTAACATGACAGCCTGGATCTCGTCCACTTGGGCACGCAACTGGTCCCGCTCAGCCTCCGCAGAGGATATGCGCTCCATCACAATGTCCCTCTCTGCTTGAACTGCGCCATATTGTGCGCGGGCCTTCGCAAGCTGCATCTGTAGATCCGCATTCGTCGCCATCATGTTGCGGACTTCCTCAAAGTCGTCCTTTGTCACGGTACGAGCGAGAAGCTCAGCTTGAGCGATTTGAGCAGCCTTGATGGTAGTGGTCATGCTATCAGGCAGGTCTGTGAGGCGAGAGAGAATGTGTTGATGAAGTGTGAGAAGCTCGGCAGCCTTGGCTTGCAACGCTTGCTGACCAGTCGACAAGTCCTCGAGGGTTGAGCCAATGCGAAGTAAATCCTCTGAGGATGGGAGGTCGTTTCCAGAGGCAGAGCTAGTTGAAATGAGGTCGGACACCATGGTCCGCAACGACTCCATCGAACCGGCTAGCTGAACCGGCAGGCCGGACAAGAGGCTTATCGCATTGTTATTAGCAGACGCCAAGTCGCGTGTTTGCATGGACAAAGCCTCCTGGCCCTTCGACACCTCTACCACGCGGGCAGCAACGTCCTTCACTGGTTCTAGAATGCTGTCCCATCCGTCCACGAGCTTACTTGAGAGACCATCTAGCACACGGTCACGCACGGCCAAGCGCGAGTCTAATCTCTCGACAACCAGATCAGAAACCTGTTCCTTGATTTCGTGTGCGTCTAGCGGTGCTACTATACGCCGCACTTCTGTTGTCACCTGGGCGACGAAAGCAGGTATGTCGATAGAGTCGCCAGCTGGAGGGTAAATATTCGGGAGCACGGGGATGAGTCTGTCCACAATGAGACTTGCTGTCTCCCGTTTATCCGAGGCAAGGTCGATCAGCTGCGAAATGTGGGGCTTGACAGCCTGGGATAGTTGGCCGGTCAGCTGTTCATAGTCTATTGGCTCCGCGCGCATGGCCGCAATGTGTGGCACGAGCAGAGCGTGCAGCTCGTGCACCAAGGCCTCGTGGTCGACTGGTATTGCCTGGGGTACAGGAAGCGGCGTACGGGTCCGAAGCCGCTCGAGCGCTTCCAAACGCGCACTGATCGGCGCTACTGCGCCTACGACTGTATTCTGCGTGCGAACGTGGTATTCCTCGAGCACTGCCTCGGTGTTACCGCCATAGATTGGCGTTACCTCTGCGGATTGAAGTGCCTCAACACGGCGCAGGATACGATCTAGGTCTTGTTGTATCACTGCCCGTGCTTCGGCGTGGCCCTGCTCGACAATATCTTTCACAAGTTGGAAGTCAAGCTCGCCTCGTGCATCCACCTGGCTGTCATCCAGGCCTCGTGCCGCAGACTCTTGCAATTGCGTACGGAACAGAGAGACGACCTCATTGATAGCTGCCTCCGTCGATGCCGAGGCGGCTCCACTCCTGGCGCCAGCTTCCAACCGCAGCGCACGCACCTCTTCCCTAAAATCGTCCAACTTGCTCTCTAAAAGTGCCTCGAGCCGCTCCTCGTATTGTTGTAACTCTAGGCGGCGTGAGACGTTCTGCGGGTGGGTTGATGTGTCCGAGAATGAGGAATGGGCACTGCTCATAGTGGGAAGGGATGCGCGGCGGTCACGCGCCGGCTGGGGCGGTTCCTGCAGCAGCGTAGGGGTATCACGCAGGCAGGGGTCCGTTACCAGTCGTCCGCGTGACACATTCTGGGAGATAGCCGGAACGTATAGGTCATCGAGGGATGGACGAGAAACATGCTCGAAAATCTCCCGTGAGCTAAGCCGGCTGCGCACGATGCGGCGCATGCGTTCTTCGCTCTCTGTGGCAACGCTCCCGTTACTACCGCTCCCATTTGCCAGCGCCTTGAAGAGACCTGCGGGGACGGTGTTGGTCGAGACGGGGTGCTTAAAATCAAGAGGGATCGGCGCCCGGCGCGCTTTCATAGACAAGGGACCGGCAACTCGTGCTCCAAATCTGCGTTTTCGTCTCCCTCCCCATCTGCATCACCTTCGCTATTCAGTTGTCCTTCGCTGGCAGAGCTCTCCAGTGCAGGTCCTTGAGTCGCGCGAGGGTCAATGCCACCCAAGTTCGGCCACATAAGCGGAGGCACAACGACATTCACCTCCGCTTGTCGCTGCGCAATTGGCGGAGAAGGCTCTTACGCGCAGGGGACTCTTGTGGGAACTTGAAGGAAGTCATGACGTTCCTGCCGCCTTCGCTTGCTTCCGAGGGACCAACTGGGTCCATTGAGCTGCGGCGTTGGCGCTTCTCGCGGCCTTGCTGTGCGTGAGTCACGCCCGTGTCCACACTGGCAAGGGGTGCAGAGGGTAGAGTCGGAAGTTGTGGCATTGGGAACTTCGGTACATTCGACGGTGGTGTGAATGTAAATGCACTTGGTTTGAACTCTGGCGCCCCTGCATTAAGGGGCTTGCCAAGCGAGGCCTCGCGAGCGTGGCCAAAGACCGGGCGTGGTTGGGGGATGTGCGGTTGCGCTTGAGGTTGATGCTGCGGTGGCTGCTGCACTTGGGGGCCAAGCATCACTGGGGTGAACGAACCTGAATGTCGATTCGTAACAGCAAACACGAACGGTTTCGCATTTGGATTGAGGACTTCAGTACGCTTGGGGACAGGAGCCTGTATCGGGATAGGCATCGTAATATGGAATGGTGTCGGTATCTGGTTACTCGATGGGTGGCGCGAGTGCGCAAGGGCAGGATCATGGAACGACAGCCTGGACGATGGCGGACGAGACGAGGAGGGAAAAGGAGGCGCAAAAGGGCGATCAACGTTGTCGTCGCTCGGGTTGGAGATCATGTCTTCCTCGACGTCGCGGTGTGGCTGTGGTAACAAAGACGTAAGCGGAAGTGGGTTCACAGGGGGTTGAGGGAAATTCGGGATGCGGCGGGGGACTTGATTTGATTCTTGGTGCTGTTGGTGGTGGGCACGCCGCATGAGGCGGCGCTGTTGACGTTGTTGACGTGCGCGTTCCTCGTCAGATGGGTTCGACCACTCGCCAATGCTCTCCTAAGTGCGGGTGTTGAAAAAGAAAAAGATATGAAAGGGAAAGTGAACGTAAGAAGACAAGGAAGTAAGGCAGGAAAAAAGAAAGCGGGCAGTTGTGAAAGAAAAGATCGTCAGCACGGATGCGAGGACGCGTGGAAACAACGCGGCAAAAAAAATTACGTACCTCGTCCTCCGTCGTCTCTCTAGTCGTGCGCAGATCCTCAGAGCCAGTCCACTCGCCAATCGCGTCGTCCTCCACATCCCCTTCCTTCTCAGCGTGTGTGCTGGCTCCCGCCACCAGCTCCGGATCGCTCACGTGACCGCTTACAGAGCGCAGCGACAAAGCGGCGGATAACCGCGAAACATGACGCGAATGGACACGGCTGTGCGCAGCGGTCGTGATGCTGCCGACTTCCGCATCCGCCTCATCGACATCGAGTTCCATGTCCACTGTATCGTCTGAGCCTGGGAGGGCGTCGTGTGATGCCTCGGCTAACGTATGCTCTTCCTCGTGTTCATCTGAAACGCTTTGATCATCCTGCTCCGCCTGCTCCTCTTCCTGTTCCAGCTCCTCCTCGGTCTCCTCGGGAACATCAAGCCCAAAGCCGCGCACAAAGTCAGGTCTACTATCCGCACGCGCAAGCATGGTGGGCGGTGCGAGCGACCGATCCGTTGGAGCGCCAGGATCAGACCGGGTGTCGGGAGAGCGGAGAGTGTCAGGGCCGAACGGATTGAACGCCATGGGGGCGTTAAAGGCCACGTAAGGTCGCGACGGTACAAATGGTGCTGCAGCCAGGGAGAGACTGTGTCCATGTCGCAAAGTTGAACTAGGTGGTGCAGATAGTGCAGGTTGGAATATCGGAGGGGGAGGAGTGGCGTTATCCAATGCCTGTGGAGGCGGTTGAGGTGAGACGGAAGCAGAGTGTGAATGTGAGTTCTGCGCCTGTTGGAGTTTGTTGAGCTTGAAATACAACAAAGCAGGGTCGGCAGGCGACGATATCTGAGGAGAGCATGAATGGAACATCCAGAACAAATAGAAAGCCACATACCGAGGCAGCTCGTGCATGAGGAGCGTGGATGTGTGGTACGGTGCTAGAGCTCCCTGAGCCTTTTTCAACCCCGAGCTTCTCCAGCTTCTCCTCAATAAACTTTTTCTTCACTGCTTCCCAAGCAGACTGGGAAATAAATAAATTAAAGAAACGTAGATGATCGTAAAAGTTCGGCTCACCCTGCCAGGTAAGAAAACATCTATTGTGTTAGGGACGCTCACCCTCAAACTGTCTTGAGGGTAGATGACGGCAGAAATCACATCCGGGGGTGAACTTGATGGCTGAGGAGGAACAAGGTGTTCAGGGATTGGTGTACGCGCAAACGCGGTCCATATTGAGGGTTCACCATCAACACCTGGTGCTGTCTCCTTCGGAAGGCTCACGATAATCTTTTTCGCCTTTGGATTCTGAGGAGCCGCATTCACGCCAGCGACCGCGGTTGGTGACGGGGGCCGGTAGTTCTTGCCTGCGCCACCGAGCTGGGCCTTGGGTGGCCCATTGGTACTGATGCTGGGCTGACGACGGCTGCGCGGTTGATATGGTGGAAACTGTGGGCCGCCGAACGGTGGAGGGGGGAAATGATTTTGCGCGAGTGGTGTGACAGGGATACCGGGAGGTGGATGGATACCCGCGGCAGCAAGAGCGAGACTTGCCTGGGCACGATGGCCCTGGCGTGGAGGACGAGAAGGAACGCCAGGAGGGGCAGGAAAGAAAGTGGGTTGTATTGGAGTTTGAAGGAGGGTGGGTGGAGGAAATGACGGGTGGAAGCCCTGGTGAATAGCGGATTGAATTGCAGGCGAATAGAGCGGAACCTGCGACTGGACTTGGTAGGATGGTCCAGGTGGAATGGAAAGTAGAGAGAGTTGACTTTGATGAGGTCTCCCGCTCATCGTCGTCGCTGTCGGCCAAGTGGGTCAACTCCCTTTTTGTGATCTTTTTTAAAATTACCGCGACCGGCGACAGTCACGTGACGACTCCCAGTTTTTGTGGTTTCTTCGAATGCGAATGTATGCGCCACATTGATACTGTATCTCGTTTTCAGAAGGCCATCTCGTCACAACCCAGATCTCCACACTTGCCATGTGCATATCCTGGAAATTGTGCGATTTGACCGCCATATGGTGTCAGGACAACGATTTCGAGCAATCGTTCCCCCGCTGCATCACACAAGGGTTTGCTCTCGCTTCACACTATCTAAAAATCGTTCAAAACATTGTTTTTTTACGACACGTGTGTCTCCTTTTTTTAGCGCCGAAAGGCCATCCCAGATAATCGAAATATATTGAATGCTGCCCACGAGGTTGCTCTAATCTCGCTTTCCGCATTTGCTTATGCTCGACCAGCAATGAGGTGCTAGAATATTTAGAGCAGGAGGCCTGCCACACTTGTGCCTTGCTTGAAGGGACTTTTCTTGATGATCCTCATCGTTCTCGGATCAACAAACGCTCGCTTACCCTCAGGAGATCTGCTTTGATTGCTTTAGTGCCACAGGTGTTCATAGTACTCATTCAAAAGTTTTTGGTCATTCGTCATTGCGGAAATTGCGCTCTCTATGCCAACTTGGGCGATGGTAAATCTCCGATCAATACTTTCTCTCCATCTCTCTTTGCCTCGTTAACTGAAAGAGTTCAGACGTTCCCCTTATGATTCCAACTAAAGAAGGGAGACCTACTATTTGGATGTGACACTAAATGAAAGCACACTATCACGAGGGAGAACGTGTATCTTCGGATGTAGCGACTCGGTACATGCTCCCGCCATACCTTGACTTCGGTCCTTTCGGGGGCGATCTCAACGACTCAGGTGTACAGCAGACCAACTCCCAGTAGTTCGAGAGGCTATTTAATAGCCCGCATAATTTTTTGAGGGTATTTACATGGCTGTCCTTGAGAGTAGTACAAACACGTCGACAAAATCAGCATGTACAACAGCTGGTTTGATGAAGTAAGTTAGAAGTAAATGCGTTGTAACCCGTCAAAGTGCTACCAGCAGTATATAATATCCACAGAACACTAACATCCTCCTGTTACAAGCCGATCAATACAGAATACAGCAGAGCGGAGCACCCCGGCGCTGGGACCGGCAACTCGGTGCATTTTGTCTGCGGTGAATGGGATATCGACGGCGATGACAGAAGTTGACAGGCCTCATGAAGGGTCCCATATTCGCTCTCTCCATCTTCTGGCTGGAGTAGGACATGTACATGACGAACATACAGACAGACCGCCAAACCCAGAAGCAGAACAAGCTCGAAGTGCTTCGGCAATAACGTCAACCCGAGCGTGTGCGCCTCGACGTTCCTGTACTATATGTGCATCGTGATGTGATGTGGCCCAACGGCAGTCGCAATCCTTTTGTGCTTGCGCGGCCAGGCGTATTCCTGAAGGCCGCACGATTCCATCATTTCTGCGGGCGGACATGTTGCCGCGTTTACGTTTGGGGTTCCTTCCATAATGCAGTTCTATCCCCTGTTCCCCTTGTTGCTGTCGGTGCATGTTCTCGGGCACATGCACCGACAGCAACAAGCCGGACGAAGCAGGCCACGCTGAGTTAGGGACGAATGGAACCAATGAGAGAGTGTGTGTCGGGATCATTAGTACAAAGTGGAACGGGAGGACGACCACGCGCCAGGAGAGACAGAGACGAACAGTGTTAGTACGACGTGGAACAGCATGACACGCACTGGCAAATACGGCGCTCATTTATCACGGACGCTAATCGAGGTTGGACGCGCGTGCGGCGTCTGGAATGATTTCGACCTCTGTGGAGATGTCGCCATCGCGCCAGTGCATATCAGTCTTCTTCCGGAACTTCTCTGACCCTTTCCACAGACGTACCCCAATTGCCGACGCCGTGTTGGGACGACCTCCTTTTTGCATGTTCTCGGGCACTGGCACATGCACCGACAGCAACAAGCCGGTTGGCACATTCCGGCTCTCGGTACGTGTGTCGTCGTGGAGGGATATTTAACACAATTTGGCCGGCGGCAGCTGTTAGGAGCGCGGTCAGTCAACACAGAGGGAAGGGCAACAGAAACACGAACCCGGACAATGTCCCCGCATACGTTGAATTTTTGGGCGAGGCATCCATGTCGTCCGTAGCTCGCTGGGCGCCCCCAGTGCGAGCTGTGGACGGGTTCTCGAGAACAGGCCGCGCGATCTGTCTGCAATGAGAGAGAGCAGGGGCGCGCTGAAAATCACGAACGTGTAGCCACAATAGTACCCAAAAATGGCGGGGCCGGCGTCTCCCGCCAACTCCAGACTTCAAGACCTCGGCGCCCGCAAAAACAAGGCCACTCGAAACGCCCGCAAGAACTGTTCAAGTTGCCTCCGAGTCCAGCACCGTTCAAGCGTTCAAACGTTCAAACGTTCAAGACTCAGTCACCCGCAACACCCTCAAAAGCAACGCCGCCCCCGCCACTCCTGGTTTCAGAAATCCTTTCTTCATATGTCTGTAAACAGCCACCAGTACAAAGACTATCTACCAGTTGATTCTGAAAATGCTGTTGATTATTAGTTAAGATGATGCTCTCCATGTCGGATATTCCCGCATTCCCTGAGATGCTCCTTGAATGATCCTATCGTGAATTTCCGTCTGAAATGTAGAGGGCGGCTGATGTAGGAATTCCGACCTCCTTTGCAATGGAAGCCCCATTCCGGCTCTTTGGAACTTTTGTTAAGCCATGGTGTCCGAACAATTGCCACGAAACGCAAAGGATTCCCTGATTTTCCGTCGAAGGGATCTTGAACTGCCATGCTCGACACGTATTGTTCCATGGCACTGATGGAGCCGTGCAGCGTAATACTTGCGCGACGAGCGCAGTTGGAGTCTACCACCGCAAGGTGCGAACGAACTTTATATAGGTTCGATGAATATGTGCCCCGTACATCTGCAAAAAGGGTTTGCTATATACCTTCCTAATAAGGTATATAGGCTCTCAGAGCCGCCATAGCTAATTCACGCGCTATATAGCTCTACATAGACAATATAGTGTCTTGCATGTATATATAGCCTATATACATTCATGAATAACTATATATGCTATGGATTACAACTCGTGTCTATGAGAGCTATGACAGCCATATATCATTCAAGGCCACAAACATGCTAAGGCCAGAGCTCTCGAGCGCCGGACGCGCGCGCGCGACATCGGCGACCAACACGGACCACCCGCCGTAAATCCCGAGCGAGTGCACGTCCGGCATGGGAAGCGCGCAGCGCCGCACGTACAGCTCATGCAGGCGCGGCGCGAAGGGGGCATTCGTGGCGAAGCGGAGCTCGAGGGCGCGCACCTGCGGGGGAGGAGCAGGCGGGGGTGTACTCGAGCTCATGCGTAAAGGACAAGCCCGCATAGCAAAGGGCGAAGTGGCGCAGAGTGGGTGTGAGCGAGGCGTCGCGGGAGAGGGCGCAGAACGTGGGGTTTGAGGGGAGGTGGAGGTAGAGGTAGAGGTGGTGTGGGAGGGTAGACGGGTCGTAGAGGTGGGACGTGATGCCCTGGCAGGTGCTGCGTGCGGGTGGGGCGTCGGGAGACGATGGTGGACCGTCGGTGCTGGGGTGGCTTGAGAATTGGACGCGTCGTTGGAGGGGCGTGGGAAGATGCGTGGCATATGTGGGGGAGATGACTTGTGCGTCTCGGAGGAAGAAATTCTTAGCTATCTAGTGGAAGGACGTACACACCAGCGGGAGGCCTACGACCGCAAGGGTGGGCTTATCGTTGGGGAGGTGGATTGGCGAGTGGAGGGTGGTGGGCCTCGGGAGGTCGGGGAGGAGGTGGGGAGGGCTTGCGGTTGCGTCTGCATCGGGGGCCTCCTTCGGTGCGTGCTGAGCCTCCTCCGCGGCGGAAGAAGGAGAAGGGAGTGGCGACGAGGGAATGATGAGGTGGAGGGTCAGGGCGAGGCCGCGGCTTTTGCGGAATTCGTGCGGCGTGATGCGCTCGCCGGATGCACCTGCAAGCCAAAGACGATGCCCGTGCACGGTCGGGGCTACGTGCGAGGCTGACTGGCCCGCACGAAAGCGTTCGGCCGAGGCGGAGCAAGCCGCTCTTGGAGCCTCCTCGGGGAAGAAGCCGTCGGGGCGCCAGCATCGGGGACGCAGGCAATGGTGGGTGGTAGAAGGGGGAGGGCGCCGGATGAGGATGCGAGCGAGAGCGGCTGAAGTGGTGGGGCGTCGCAACCGTGCATGGTCGAGGCTACGCGCAAGGCCGACTGGCCTGCACGATAGCGGTCGACCAAGGCGGACCACGCCAGGAGAGGGCCGCCAACCAGGACCTTGAGGGGGGGCTCCTTCGGGAGGAGGCCGTCGGCGCCAAGGGGACCTGAGGTCACCAGAATTGGTGGCGGGTGGTAGGCGGAAGGCGGAGGGCGCCGGACGAGGATGAGAACGAGAACGAGAATGAGAATGAGGAGAGGGCGGTGAGTGAGGAGCAGGAGACGAGGGAGGGAGGCGAGCAGGAAGGAGAAGGCCGGAGGTGAGGCAAGACAAGCCGGCCAAGGAGGGACGCGGACGCGTACATTGCGTAGGGGGAAATGGACGAGTCTCCCATGTCCATGCAGCACACCGGACTGACAATTCAACAATGTCATGTGACACTTTAGTTGAACAAATTGTGTCGGAGATGCGTCGGACTCTGAATATCTGAATATAACCTGGTGCGTGGTCGCTCATCCTCTACACTTCTCCCCCACTGCCTCCACCGCTTGAGGTCAACTCGGGGCTGGGTTGTTTCCTATCACGGTGAGTAGCATTTCCTCTGGGGTAGGTAACAGGTTACTCACCTTTCGCTGTCCCAATTACAGGTACAGGACGTTGACTCGATGCGGCCGCTGCACCTGTACACCTACACAAGGACACGGACTTCTACTCCTCTTGGTGGCACCAACCCTATGACCTCCTGGTATGTTTTCTTTTTCACTGTGCGATGTTGAATGACACTCATTGTTGCATTGCAGGTTGGATGATGAAATTGAGTCTGAATGTTCGGGTGGCCGCGATATCGAAGGCCCAGGATATATGGAGTGATCAGCGGTCCTGTTGAGGTGAGGGGTTGAAGAGGGAGGAGGGTGACGATGAGGGCAGTGATGGTGACGGGGGAGGGGGTGGTGGGTAGCCAGGGAAATGTCAACCATGATCTCGGAATAGCTACTATTTTGTAAAATAAAATAAAAACAAATATATTTGGTTTTGCATGTTCATTTACATCGTGATCGCGTGCGTGGCAAGACATTTGGAACTGCAAAGTATCTGTGCTCTCGAGACTATAGAGATCAAGTGTGCTACAACAGCTATATAGGCTATATAGGCTATAGAGCTGTATAAAGACTCAAGCTATATAGCCTATGTAAAGTAGTGCCCGGCTATAGAGCCCTATATACACGGAGGAAGTCTCTCGGGCTACGCGAGCTATATAGGCTATAGAGCTTGGTATATACCGAACGTTTTTTCCTGATGTATGTGTGTGAGCAGGCTGTCTTTGCTGCGCGGCGACATCACCTGCGCCCTCGATTATTACCCCAGACCCCCCTTGGCAACGCAACAGCCCCTTCCCCTCAAGACTTTGGGTCTGGGCGCCTGGACCTCGCTCCACTCGCTCGCCCTCGCCTCGCTTTAACCCCTCTCCCTCTCCCTTTCCCTTTAACTTTATCTTTCTTTTTCCACCTGCCCGCTGCGCTTTGCCCTCCACACATCCCATTTAAATTCCCAGTGACAGAAGTGAAAAAAGGTGGACAACACTTTACCCAGTCTTCATCCAGGCCAGCCCTCTCCAGTATCCGCTCCGCCTCGGTCGACCGTCGTTGTGCAGGCCAGTTGGCCTTGCACACGGCCTCGACCGTGCACTGTAGCTGGACGACGAGCTTGGGCCCCAGCGGTTTGGAGTACGCTTCCGAGTCCAAGAGCGAGGTGACTGAGGCACCGCAAATCTGTCGGCTCTGCACCCTCAAGATGCGTGCGAGCAGCTTCACCTTCATGCGGGACAGCAGCCTCCCTCAGCAATGGGTGGTTCAACTGGTCGAAAGTCTTTCGGGTCCGCGCGAGCGTGCACACGACGCATTCGCGTTCATCGTGCGGCTGTGCCCTTTTTTTTCACTCTTTGCTCTTTGCTACTTAGCACTGAAATTTCTCAAAAGATTACATAAATTTATTTTTTTATTACTGCGAATAATTTTTGTGTGAGAAAAAAGAACGGCATGAGTTGCCGACCCACATTTAACCTCAGCCTAAGCATATAATTTTTGAAGAAAGGGTCATCCATTTTGGATCTTGCTGTAATGTTACATGATTATTTACTGTAATATTCGACAAAAAATTTAAGTCCTCGGCAGCTCATGCGCTCATGGGTCCTCCAAGCCGCCGAGCTCTACCGAATTACTGTGAGGAATAACAACCTTGATTCTATTTTTTTCCTTGATGAGCTCTTCGTAGTGCCTTTATGTCGATTTCCTCACTGCAATAGATCGGTGTTCTATGACAGCAGCATATCTGAAATGCGGGAATGGTGTAGTTACGGACATATGCGGTGCGTGGTCCACGTCCACCCTCACTGCCCAGGATCCTCTTACATTTTTTAGTGATGCGATCGCGAATAAGGTGGAGAAGCCTTGCAAGCAGTGCCAAGTATGGCCTCGTCAGAAACGCTCTAAGTATTGCAGTGGGAATCTTTGCCGATATGTGGGGGATCAAACGCCCCCCCATGTACACTGAGGGATTTCGGATTCCAGCGTCTGGTCTCCCGGACGTCCAGGATTTGTTTCGATAGCACCTTTTATCAGTAACTGTATCTAGACAGAGATCTCTACGGCTTTGCTAGAACTGTTCCCTACTACTCCGCAACCAGTGCTTTTATACTGATAGTATGGTATCGACTATATATCGACACATGGTGCAAGTGGCCGAGAAAGCTGGTCGAGAAAACTTGGCAGAATAATATTTCGCCTCTCCGCTCTCGCATGTCAATGGGACATTCCCTGAAACCATGGGAGGCCGAAATGTTGACTTCCGGGCCAGTCAAACCCTTACTTGTGTGATAGAGATTCATCCTTCCTACCACGACCCCAAACATGGCCCACATTTCAAGGTAATGCTGAAGGCACCGCTTTTCAGGACAAAATGTTCGTACATGATGAGCTACAGATTATACAGAAATAAGACCACGTGTCTGCCAACGATGGCACACCAACTATTGACGCAGCTTGTATATCGCGTTGCCATAGTATGCGCCCGTCGCGGCTGACGTGACGGTGAGCACCACGGGGATCGGACCCTTGGCGAGTCTCGGGAGGGAAGACAGGAATAAGAGTGCGGATGCACCTGGGATGGGTCATCGGTCAGTTGAGCGAGAACGAAGAAGGTCATTCCGCTCACCGAGTGCAGTCTCGAGGCCGTTGGCCGTGTGCTTACGGATGCTATCCCCGCTGTACAAGTAGAGTGCGCCAACACTACATATACACCAGAAATGGTAAGGTTAGGGGTAGTCGAGTACTGGGAGGAGACACATACCCAACGCCTGCGACGAGGGATGGGACGGAACGCGTGCGGGCGTATCCCGTCACACCTCCAACGATGCACAGAGTGCCCATGACGAACGCGGGAACAGCAGACTGCAGTTGCGGTGGAAGGACGGATCATCATCAGCACCAATACAACTGCCACCGGGAGCATATCGACGATGATAGTGAGCGCACCATTTTTCGCGAGTAAGGAGTTTTGGAGAGAAGGGGATATTGGACTAAGGTGTTGTTGTTGTGGTGGGGTGGTGGTGAGAGTTAAAGGGTTAGAGGGTCGGGGTCGGGGACGTGTGGCCAGTCGATTGGCCCTCAGGTGAGAGAACAGTTCTCCGTTCCAAATGCGGGGAAGCTCGGCCGAAATGGGGATGTCGCTTACGCGCTCCGCTCCTTCCGCCCAGGGTCTCGGCAGAGGCCTCGTCAGCTGCCGTGGCGACGATGTCTGCTGCCAAGGATACACTCCCCACGAGGAACGAAGAATATGCGACTAGGGAGTACTGGTGCGCTCTGATGCATCGGTTTCGAACCTCTTTGAAACCCTCTTGAATATCAGGGACCAGAGATACGCACAGTGAGTCTGTCCAGTTGAAGGGAATTTATTTCAGGGCTCGCTTCAGACTTGACTTATGGGCGCGTGAAGGGAAGCGGAGGTGACGTTTGACTGGTTCAAGAGTTATGCGGATGTTGCACACCTGCTTCACCCACTTCTGCCTGACAAGAACGCACGCATCCTCATGCTGGGCTGTGGAAACTCGACGCTCTCGGAGGATGTGCGTCGTTACTATACCCTTCCAACCACTCATCCTCGAACCTCCCCCGGATTATCGCTCAGATGTACGACGACGGGTACAAAAATATCGTCAACGTCGACGTGAGCTCGTTCTACGATACCGTCAACTGGGGTTGCCACTGATGGTTTCCTCCGATGCACAGTATTCTCCAGTTGTGATCGAGCGCATGGCCGAAAGGAATCGCGGTCGGCCAGAAATGCAATGTATCTCTCTCCTCTTCGCATCAGTAGCTCATGAGGATACGAATAATCAACGGACGACTGCTCCAGGGCTCGAAATGGACATTCGAGAATTATCGTTCGATGACGGCACTTTCGACGTCGCCATCGACAAAGGTGATCTGACCGAGTCCGGCTGGCCATCCCTCAAACTCACGTGTGCGGAAAGGTACGATGGATGCGATGATGACGGCCAAGGGCGACGTCTGGGTAGGTCCCAACATCCCGGAGGCCTGTACGGTGGGATTCTAACCTCGCCCGCAGGATCCTCCACAACAAGTTATAGATGACTGCACCAGAGAAGTAGACGAAGTTCTCCGGTTTGGCATCATCATCTCTCCGGGGGTGACGAGGCATCTGACCGCCGTCTGGCTCTCCTCGCGCTTGCCGTGTGTAGGGTTCTGCGAAAGAGCGGCGGCACATTTCTTTACCTGACATTTGGTCAGCCGCATTTCCGCCGGCGGTATCTGACTCGGCCGGCGACGACGCTCGAAATACAGCAGATCGGGGACGCCTTCCATTATTACATGTATATCCTGCGTAACTGAGCAGAGCGCGATTTCGCGCCAGGGCCAGGTAGCAGAGAACGCGCGCGCGCTCGGGGGCGAATGCAGAGAATACAAACAATAAATAGAATCTCCCTCAGAACAAGAATTTTACATTTTTGTAGTAGTCCACAAGTGGGTTCTCCCCGCTCTGCAGACCCGTGCTCTCGAGATCCGCATACGTCTCCATGAACTCCGTATGCGTGAACACGCCCGACTTGCGCTCGCCGACGGGAAGCCCGCTCGCGCTGGCGACGCCGTCGGCTGGCGTGCGCCGGTTCTGCGGCTGGTACGACGAGAAGAAGTCCGCGCCGATGGACAGCGGCGACGCGTTGTTCGCGAGCGGGGACGGCGCGACGGGCAGGTGCTCGTCGTCGGCGCACGGCTGCGCGAGCACGTGCTCGTACATGTCGCGGAGCCGACCAAAGTGCGTCGGGAAGAAGATGTCGAACAGGCCCGGGCGCACGAACAGCGTCGAGCACGCGACGGCCGTCCCGCGCACGCGCGCCTGCACGACGGGCGCGTTCACGCCCGGGATCGCGTCCGGCAGCGAGCTGAAGTCCGAGAGGAGCAGCCGATGCCGGGGGAAGTGGGTGCGCAGCGTGCGCAGGAGGCTCAGCAGGCGAGTGGGGATGTACTCGGGCATCGAGAGATTGGGCGCAAAGGGGAGGTGTTTGTATATTGAGCGCACGGAGGACGATTTGAGGATGGATGGAAGCGGTGGTGGGTGCCCTAGGCGGCGTCGGAGGTGGAGGAAGGAGGCGATGAGGGGGTCGGTGACGCGGGTATAGTAGATACCGTAGTCGCCGGTGGCATTGACGGTGATGAGGGCCTGGTATGGCTCTAAGGTGCGGTAGTCATAACGGATCATGTCGTGTGCGAAGTTGTCCTGCCTGGGGTGAACGAGTTGAGCAACGGGAAGGAAACAGACGACCCACGATTACTTCCATGGCTAGAAAGAAACACGGAGCCGGCTCTCGTTGGTCCCAGTGAAAGATACTTTTGTGAGTTATGCTGACGCAGGCATGGCGCGGGACAAGGAGCTCCTCCTGTAACTTCGCTAGACGACCACTAATCTCCACGATGTTGTAGTGGGTGCGTTCGTAGACTTCCGGATAGGCGCTCCGGATAAAGTCAAGGATGTCCATGGCCAACGTGCCGTTCCCCGCCCCGATCTCGTAGATGACAAGATCCTCATACGGGAAGTACTTAAGGAGGTATTCGGATACCAGGCACTGAGCAATGGCCTGCCCATAGTACGGCTTCGCGCCAAAATCAGGACTTTGGAAGGCGCATTGTCAAACGGGGTACGCACCTTGAATAGCTCTGTGGGTGTGTGCCAAATTTGTCTGCCAGGCCCCTCGTTGTCTGCACCGTACGTCGAATACCGCCTCGCGACCTCGTTCTGAAACTCCACCGAGTCGCGCATGGCGCGGAAGTCGATGGGGTCCCCCGCGGATGTGAAGATGGTCGCCTGCTGGGGAAAGTACCCATAGTGCGGGTTGTACAGGGAGTCCTCGATGAAATCCCGCACGAGCATCTTGACGCGGGTTGGTGGCTTCGTGTGTCGCTCGAGGTCATTCGACGTGACGCGCGCATATGCGGCGTGCTCGGGATCAGGTGCTTCATCGAAGAATATCTCGGGGTTGTAGTTGAAGCGGTCTTTCGGGGATTTCCCAGCTCTGGACCTGGAAGCGAAGGGCGTGGAAGCGAAGGATCGAGCAAGCGTGTGGGGCGCGGGAGTCGGTAGGTTGGAAAGCAGGCCGTGGCGTCGTATGGGTAGTCTAGAGACGAGTGTCCTCAGATGGCACATGGGCCGCGCAGGACGAGTTTGCTCCTGCGGCAGAGCGGTTCGGTTGGATTTTGATTTGGCGTGTTCGTGTTCGTCACGGGAATAACGTAAGCGTCGGGGAAGTGGCAATTTCTCGTCGTCTTTCTCGCACCCCGCTCGTCGGTCAACACATCGCACTCGATGGAGGTGGCGGAACGCTACGTTCGCACATGGGTCGCCTCTCCGAGAGACAAGGAAATCGAAGACACCGTGTCAGGTATGTGCCAGCAGCCAATGAAGAATTGCACATTCTCCTGAGATCTATCTGAGCCTCCAGGTGTTGCCGATGGGCAACTCAAACTGGTGCATGTCGTGAAGGCGTTAGGAGAGTACTTGACGTCGGACGAGGATGATCTCAGGAATAAAGGTGCGCGGCGTTTCTCGACTATGGTCATTCCTGTTCCCGACATTATCCCAAAGGTGTCGAGTTCCTAGCATTGGTGGTTGGTAAATGCCCTCTGGAGAGTTTCAATCGCCAATCTGGTGCGTGGTGTGTGGCTCGGATTGTAGTTTGCCGATTCAATCCCGCGAATCAGTCAAGGTTCTGGTCGCGTTCTTTGCGTCCAAGCTGGAGGACACCGAAACGATAATTCCCGCCCTCAAGGGCATCCTCGCGATCACTCGCATCCCGGCGGTAGTCCCGGAAAACGCTCATGATATATGCGCGGCGTAAGCTCCTCTTCATTTCGTATCTATCTGACGATACACATTCGGATCTAGGATTTTCACAAATGTGAAGATGCAAGCACTCGTCCAGGCACAGCGACACA
Source organism: Russula brevipes (assembly GCA_022496215.1). Classification (NCBI taxonomy): domain Eukaryota; kingdom Fungi; phylum Basidiomycota; class Agaricomycetes; order Russulales; family Russulaceae; genus Russula; species Russula brevipes. The sequence continues at coordinate 13,592 of WTXF01000076.1, read as the reverse complement.
CTGTCCTTTCAATCTTTGACTTGCTCGTGGCGTTGAATAGGGATGGTGAGGTGTATTTTTAAACTATGTCGTCAGTCCAGAGGGTCCTCAGATGTTCATAGCGTTAAAGAGCATGGGGGATCGGTTTCTTTCTGGCTACATCGCATTGGTAGACGGCGAGAAAGATCCTCGGAATCTTATGATTGCATTCGCAATAGCGAGGGTACTCGCCTTAGAGTTTGATATATCCACCAAGGTCGAGGTGCGATTGACTTCCCTTGATCATCCATTCAGTCTGACATCGCACATCAGGACCTTTTCAACATTACCTTTTGCTACTTCCCGATTACGTTTCGACCGCCTCCAAATGACCCGTATGGCATTACTTCGGAGGACCTCAAGGGCGCACTTCGGTAGGATTCGATACCCGCCGTGGTTAACGTTTCCTGCTAATTTCCCTCCTAGATCATGTTTAAGTGCAAGCCCCTTATTCGGCAACCTTGCGATCCCTCTCTTTCTTGATAAGATCAACGCCGGTTCGCCCGCGACAAAAGTAAAGCCTCTATCTTATGCTGTAGGATGTCTGGCTTACTGGAAACAAAAGCGCGATACCCTTCAGACTCTTGCCCTATGTCTTCCTGTATATGGGTCGGGAGTCGCGGTGAATTCGGCACGCAAGCTTTGGAGCTCCCTGAAGCTGGAGGTCTTCCAGCCTACCGATCCAGAGACAGAGGGAGAGGCTCTTAAAGCAACTCAAGTTTTGATCAAGACAATATATACGGACGAAGTTACTGACGCCAACCTTGACGGCCTCGCCAAAGAAGCCTGCGAGGAGTGCATTCAGATTTTGAAAGAGCCTGAAAAGAGTCAAGCAAAACCGGCCATCAAAGTTTTGTGTGCATTCATGTCAACTACACGTAAGTAGCGAATCTATCCCCTTGTTATTTGAGCTTACGGTATTCTGCATAGGTTCCGTTTCACGCTACACGCTCTCGCATGCGCTCCCTCACCTCACCGGGCTTTTCATGGACCCGGACGAGCTTCCCAATAGAGGACCAGTTATTTCGCTCTTATCATCCCTCGTCGCGGCTGCACGCGACTCAACAGTCAAGGCTGCTAGTGTAGAAGAGATTCCCCTTTTCCCCTTCAAGGACGAAGTGTTGGGTGTCTTGGTTACAGGCCTAAAGACACAGTCTTCATTGGCTCCGGCAATTGAGGGCCTGAATGGCTTGGTGACTACCCCCGGCCTTCTCGACGATGAGGAAATGGGCTTCGTGGTGCAAAATGTGCACGACGTCATCTCCAGTCAACAGGGGGATCTCCTTGGCGCAAGGTGCACATTCTCGCTTTTGTTCCCAGGTCTTTCTTTGTTCATGTCGTTTTAGAGCCGCGGCCCTTGATCTGCTCAAAGCTATCTCCATCAAGGCGCCATCCCATATCGCGCAGATCACTCTCCCACTTCTCTTCTCGGCGCTTCCGGATCAAGCGCCTGGAAGAGACGACGCCGAAGGACGCGAGAAGTATCGTATGGGTCTTTCCGCACTGTCACACCTATGCGCTCAGCCAAATCTCTTCGAGACATTGGTCGTCCGCCTATCCGTACGCTTAGGTCTATTATATGCACCCGAGACAACGGCCGAGGACTCTGAGCCCTTGGCAGCATACGCGCATGCACTGCTATCGACGCTCGCAGATGTCTTAGCACGCAAGGTCGAGAATGGGGACGTGGACGTGCAAAAGTACATTGACCGACTGGTTCCACGGCTGTTCAACCTTACTGTGCATGAGGCACTTGTGGCCCCGGGAAGCTCGAGCCTGGCTGATCCACGTATCATCGGTGTTGTTGCGCGCATTATTAACCTTGTCGGCCAATCGTTGTCCGCTCAGTGAGTCAATCGATTGGACACGTTGATAACTATCCTCTGATTTGGCGCAGGAAGCAGAAAACATTTTCTGAAACGTTATTCGTTGCGTATCTGAAGGGCGATATTGCTCCGCTAGCTGTCGGCGACCTAAGTCTGCCAGCAGATACCCATTTTGCCCCTTTCGATGTATGTTAATCGCTCGATCCTGCGTCGGAGTCCAAGTTCATTTTCCTTCAGCCCGCAGCACTAGAGGGCCAAGCCAATCTCATCGCTTTGTTCTCACAGAGCGTGATAGCCTTATATCCAGAGGTACGTGCAAGATGCCCACCTTTTCGCTCTCTGATTCCTGACCTTCAACTAGGTTAAGACACCAGTGGATGATGAGGGCACTCTGCTAGAGCAGCTTCTCAATTGGGGGATACGGCTCGCCAAGACAAGCACGCAACGAGAATGCGCTTGGCACATCGTTGCTGCGCTCGTTAACAAACATTCAACAGGTGATGAATGGGTCGTCGTCAGTACTCCGCAGTTTTGCTAACTCACAAGCCAAGATCTCGACACTTTTCTCAACACTACACTCACCACGTTTTGGGATAAAGAAATTGCCAAGCCACCTGACCCCGATGCTCGTCGTCGTGCTATTTCCGCATGGGCATGGGTGCGAACCTTATCCCTCGACTTTGATTCTTGTCGCTTATTTCTTGCAGATTTCGAGGGCACTCTTGGTCAGGAACCATACACAGGCTCTACCATTTGTCAACCGGCTTTTTGAGCTGTTTGGTGATACGGAAGTGGGGTGGGATGCCGCGCGTGCGATTGGCCAGGCTGGCACAGTCGACGAAGTGCTCACGAAGCGTAACCATGCGATCATCAAGGTTACCTTCCTATGGGTGTCTCGTCAGTATCGACTGATCTTATATTCTCAGGTCCTTCACGCCCAGAAGTATGCGAGTTGCATCCTCCCGAAGATCATTCAAGGAATAAGAGACTCGACAGGTCCGTTCATGTTATCTGGAAAGCCTGCCCATATTACTTTATTACTTACTCCATGCCAGAGCAATCTCGGCAATTTACTTACCTCGTCGCGCTCGCGGCGCTCATTAAGGTTATTCCAAGGGCCGCATACGCACATGAACTTCCAACAGTGGGTGGACTCTTTTATGGCCTATACACGCTGTACCCATCCTTGCCCTAGCTTATGCCGCTTCTCCTTCGTGGGCTCTCCCTGCCCGACCCTACCCTTCGTGCGGGTGTTATTGATACGCTCCTCTCCGCTGCGCAGGCGGATGTCGAGGCTGGGCCGAAGACGGCAGAGGGCAGCGTCGTTTCGGAACATGCCGGCAGTCTTACAAACGCCATGCTGCAGAACAGCGCTGTTGCTGAGATGCCTGACGTGGTGCGCCTTCTCGTTCCCCGGTTCCGCTCTCTATTTGTGGCCTTTCCTGATGTCGAAGAACAGAGGGTGCGAATAGGCGCGCTCAAGTACCTCTCCATACTCCCGAAGATTGTGCGGTACGATGTTCTCCACCCACAGAAGGCAACGGTTCTACGTGAGCTTGCGAAAGCTCTGGATGACCCCAAGCGCGCGGTGCGTAAGGAGGCCGTTGATGCTAGGTTCGTGTAATCCCTCTTGTGTCCGCTCACTTCCTTGACATCCATACTCGCAGGACAAGTTGGTTTACGTATTCCGGCTAGACGACGATGTCTGGCTTGCTGGAAGTAGACTCGTAACCACGGAATAACACTACTGTATGCGGCATGCTGCAGTCGGATAATCTAACCCAATCCATGGCCTCATCCTCCCTTGGCGCCATCAGCTAGAGTAAAGAGTAAATGTAGGCTACAGGTATACATGTATTGAAAGTCTTTTACTATTGCGTCATTGCTGCGGAGCAAAGAAAAATCACAAGGCAGATCGAGCAGGGGAGCGGTATTGTATAAAGCTAGACCATCTATACACCACAGTAGAGAGCGAAGAGGTATATGGCAGTTCCGAAAAAAAAACAGCTATGCGGGGGCCATGATCGCTTGTGTCTTGACGTTCGCCTCGAACAGCACGCGTTCAAAGTCGCGCAGATGCTCTGCTACGACGGCGCGACCATCCACGCGGCGCGCACCCTCAATATCCCCACCCGTCTCCCATCGCTCGATTCGCGCGCGGCTGCGCTCGGCGCTATCCCAGTCCGTGCGCCACCCACCGAGCTTGTTCTTGAGAGCGCGGAGCTTCCGTCCCGCCTCGGTCGTCGCCGCGCCGTTCACCTGCGCGTGCTCCGAGAGCGACGTCAGGCTCGAGACCAGCGACGCGGTGTGCGTGCGCAGGTGCGCCAGGTGCGGGATTGCGCCTGCGGGCGTCGCGTTCCCCGGGCTCACCGGGGGCGGCGGGGGAAAGCCGATGAAGGAGTCTTTGAGCGGCGAGGCGGTGGTGCTGCCGTCCACGTCTGCGTCCGCGTCCAGGTCCGCGTCTACATCGGACTCGGCGCCGTCTGGGTGGAGGTGCGCCTCGGGGTCGACTTCCCAGTCGTTCGCAAAGGGCGGCTCCTCCGCGACGGGGTCGAGCTGGCGCGCGGACACGGGCGAGTGCACGGGCTGCGCCTGCGCCTGTATGGGGGACTGCGCGTCGGCGGCGAGCAGCGCGCGGGGATCCTCGAGTGCCTCGAGGCCCGCGAGGGTGTCGGACCCGCCGACCTCCGCTGCGATGCGCTGGAACTCGCGCTCGTATTTGAGGAGCTCGCGGACCTGTTCCTCGCGGTCGCGCGCGGTCTCGTTCAGCCGGCTGATCATGTCCGCCGCGAGGGTCTCGAGCGTGAGCGGCGCGGGGGCGTCGGTGTCTAGGTGCCGCAGGTGTACGAGGAACTTTTCGGTCGACTCGAGGTTCTGCGAGAGGAGTGCGAGGGCGTCGGCTTCGGATTGGCTGCGCCGGCGAGGGTCTGGTGGTGGGCTGTGGAAGGTCGGGTCGGCGTCGGGGACGGCGTCCGCGTCCGCATCGACTTCGCCATTGTCGTTGTCATCATCGGCGTCGGTGATGGCTGGCGTGTCCGAGCCTGAGGCGCCGTTGGGGACCATGGAAGGGTCGAGATCGACGGAGACCGCAAACATCGGAACGCCCGCATCTTCTGGGGGAAGCCCGTCGATCCCCTCCGCTCCTTCGTCGTATTCAATGCCGAATTCTTCCGCGAGGAGTTTGGATCCGGCTGTCGGCTCCGGTAGGAGCGCTACGGCGAGTTCGTGTGCGAGAGATGAGGTGCCGCCCCGAAGGGAGGCGTTTGACCTGTTTCGAGACAGGGAATTGTGTTTTGATGGTGACTTCCTGGGAGATGGAGACGGTGCAGAAAGAAAGCGGGAGTCCTCTTCGTAAGGGTCGTAGGACATTGTGGGAGATATTGGCAAAGCAAGGGGGCGAAAGGGGTCTCCAGGGAGAAAACGTTGTCAAGCCCTTCGAGCCTTACAGCGGACGCGTATCGAGCGAGCGTGGCACGTGCACAATGAAGCGGCTGTTACCGCGGGCGGCGCTTACAGTGATCCGTGGACTTGCTCGCCACGCCTCCGAATCTCTCCACGAAGCACTACATGCAATTTGTAACAATTATCCATGGATTAGAGATACAATTCCGAAATCGAAGTAATCATCTTGCTCTTAAAATTGGCGCATCGGGTCCTTCTTCCCGCAACGATCAACGTGCCGGCTTCGTTATCCGTCTCGGCACACTCTGTTTATAGAAATGGGCCATTACTCCTTCTGTGTGTGTAATTGTCAAATTGAATAGCGGGTGCGTGGCATTCTGTGGCTTCCTCAGCAAAAGGCAATTATTCAAGAAGAAAGAAGAGAATGACGGACAACTCTGTTCGCGACCGAACCGACAACCTGGGAGCCACCGTCTTCCTCGATCCAAGAGAGTGCTTCGGCAAAGGCCACGGCACGCACATCGTCCTCGCCTTTCCATGCCGTGCGCACCTCCTCCTGCCGTGTTAGTGAAGGACACACATGGTGCTGCGCAGCCGACAAGCCGGAGATGCAGTACGCGGTATGGTAGGCATCCGGATTCCTGCATCAACGCCATGAACGTAAGCATAACTGAAGATGTCTTCGGAAGAATCGAACATACTTCGGCGGCTTATCACGCAGACCCCCGGCTGGATGCTGCCCGGCAAGGAGGATGAATTCTTGAAGGGCATGTCGATTGAAAAATGACTCTGGGATCGTCGTAAGCAAGTGCAGGACCCTCTATGTTGTCCGCAACGCACCGTCTGCGTCGTGCCACCCATGTCCCGCCGGGGCGCTTGTATGTGAGGCCGTCTCCTGCTGAGGTACAGAAGGGGAGGCAGGAATTCTCGGGGACACTCCAAGCGCTTCTAGCAGCGCAAACGCCCCACCTACCCACCACGAGTAACACCCGTCGACGAGCTTGTTGGTGCGTCCCTTGAAACCACCGAGTTCCACCTCTGAGCCCTGCATGTGCACGAGCCAGCGTAGGAGCCGGCGGAGGTCCACCTGCGGCGCGTCTTCATCCGCCGAGATGTACGGGCGGAGCAACACCCATGATGCGAGGGCGCAGAAGGTGTATCCTCCGTGCGCCTCGCCGAGACTCGGTCTCTGAGCGGCAAGGACACCGTCGACGACGTAGGGGTGTGACGCAGAAGAAAAGCCTCCCTCGTATGTCTGGCAGGATGCGATGAAGGCCGCAGTGCCGTCGATGAGTTGGGGAGTAATGATGTCAAGCAAGAGCGCGACCACGAGTAGACAATAGATCCCGCTGTCCCGATCATAAACAATGAGAACGAGACTCGGAAGGTATGACACATACCGGACATCGACCTCTCCCTGACTCGAAACAATAAAGGATCCGTCCGGTTGTTTCAGCGACATGTACCACTTGTACAGCTTATCTCTTCCAGTCGCATTGGGGGGAGGAAATGTCGATATGATTGTCCAGCGCACCTGTCTATCTGGTCCCAGCCACCGCCAGGACCAGGGCGACCGACAATCGCGAGTGAACACACGGCCGCGTAAGTTGCCAGTAAGTGTGCAGCCTGCCCCGGTCCACCACCGAATCCCCCGTCCGGATGTTGCCACTGCATAATAGTGTCGATTGCCCTAAAGCACTTTGTAAGACGCAGAAGCAAGAGAGACGCAAAACTCGGGCACCTTTGCTTATTGTCGGGATCGATGGCGATCTGCAACGCGCTCAACGACTGCAGCGTCCAGAACATGAGCCACGGCTGGCTCGCATCTTGGCTCACGTAGCGCGACGGGAAGCCCTGGACGAGGTTGCGCACGAGAAACTCCAGGTGCACGTTCTTGTTCAGGACGCGTCCCCCCGAGCCGAGCAGGATGTACTCCTGGAGGACATCCTCGGTGTCGGCTGCAGGTCGGATGTTTCTGTCGGGTATGCGTCGATGGGCGTCGTGCGGGGCATGCGTGGGATGGGGCTATGTGCACAGAAGAGAGACGGGATGGGGTCAACTGTGAGCTCCAATTGTTCTTTTTATCAAGCAAGCTGCGCAGGTGCCCTCGTCGTAATTGTCTGCGAGCCCTGCCCTGGGACACCGTGCGGCGGACTCGTAAAATGTCGAATTTGGCGACGGCAACGACGGGCCGCCCACCCGCACTGCAGGTCCGAAAGTCGATCCTTTGCGATGCTCCTGTTACCCCATCATTACCTCGACTCGCAACCTCTGCGAAGACTTCTCTTCCATTTCTACAAAAATTTCTACTGTTCTATGGACGCATCTGATCAGAAGAACAGTTGTTCTGGATTGGCGCGCCACCACTATGTAAAGCTGAGACCTGTTTCGAGCTCTTTCACGCCCCACGATCTTCTTTCTATAATTCTCCCTTAGTTGAGCTCCCCAATGGTATGAGAATTGCCCCACTGGCCAGGGTGGGAAGAAGCGTATGCCAAATGACACCCCTCAAAAGAGTCACCATTGAATGTCTGGTTCACGCCGATCGAGAGCGTGGTCAAATGATGAGACAATCCCATGGGATCCCACCTTGTTCATGAGCGCCAGAGAAGATAAATCATGATGCTCGTGCTTTGCTCCCCTCCTTTTGACATGCAATCGTGCGCTTATTTGACTTGGAGCGCCTTGGCATCGAATAGCGCCCTAACTCTGCGCCGCGGGATCAAGCATCCCATCCCTCAGCATGGAAATACCTAGGCTGCAGCGGGCATGGCTTCATTACGCCAACGCCACCGCCTCCCAGTTGATGAACAAAAATTTCTGGCGCTAAGCGCTTCCGTACTCCACACCTCGTACAAGAGACCTTCCAAGAACCTAATTTTCGCTCTCGGGGCGCTCATGAAATACTAGTCACTAGAGGCGAAATAGTTCCGATGTTCGAAATATGGTACGCATAAACTTGGTGGTTCACTCGTGATTCGCTATTGCGCCGCCTAGGTATGGTGACGGGGTAATCATTTTCAAAATGCGACCATATATCATGCCTAACCCCGACCTAGCCAAATCCCGTCATCCTAGGGATGTACCTTGGCTGCAGGAGTCCATGCCCAATCATAACGTGACTACGACACGCGTTTGATGTAACTCCCTCATCTGCCAGGGGTCACTGTTCCAGACACCCTCCATGCGATATCACAGGTATCGATGGATGGATAGCCGACATCACGTGCTAGCATGCCTTGCCCACCTCCATCTAAGTTATGTAAATCGAACGACCAACCTCGACATAACCACCACTTGTGCCTGACTGCTGCCATGACACGTCAGATTTATCTACCCCCGTGCGCCCCATGCGTGATGGCACTCCTATCATTCGTGTCTGGTTTGCTATCTTAATCGGAGCATCTATCCAAAATTGGTCTTATCGACGCGGTTTTCGGGCTGTACCCCAAGATCAAGTGTGATGGTCAAGCTCGTATTTTGCCTTGTACTGGTAATTACCACATTTGGGGCATGCTTTAACGCATACTTGTATTATAGGCTTGACCAGAGGTTGCTCACTGGGCTGATTTTTGCAGTGCCAAAAACAGATGCCTGAAACTCTGGACCCTAGCCGCCTTTTCCTTTTTTTTCTACCGCGGAGGCGGAACATCCTTTTGTTGCAGGACAGCCTTGAACAGCTGTATACCGGGCTTTGCTGTACGGTATTCAGTGTCGCAGAAGATTAAAAAAAATCCAACCGCGGCAACCGGGGCGGATTCATATAGTTTTAGACACCCGAGTCATGGCGCCTCAAGGCGGCGTTGACCGAATTTGAAGCCGCACAGCAGGTCAAAGCGTCAGCGTTTATTTACAGCCTCTCCCCCATTTGTATTGATCATAATTACAGGGGTTCTTTAGGCGCTCACGGCGTACTTGGACCTTCCTGTGAAGCGCGAAGGTCGCGTGCGGCATAAATCGACGCCGACACAGCCCAGGAACGCCACTACACTAACAAGAAGGGTCCTTGGTGTCGTGACTCGGATTGTGTGCTTTGACGGCCAGGAGTGTCCCGACAATGACAATGGGGTATCGGTGTTGACGGGTGTCTGCCGACCAAGGAGAACAGCCCTATTTGTGTGTCCTGAGGCGAGGGAGGTCCAGAGGTACAGTCAAGCACTCATCCGAGTCCTGTCCCCCCGTAATTCTTGACACACTATACGTAACCCTTGACTTCTCAAACTCCTACCGGAGTACCCCCTCTGTACTGAAGGCGGAGTTCGAGTCGCCGTTGCCAGTAATCTCGCATCGATGTTGTGTCGAGCCAACCGGTTTTGATATCTTCAGTCTCGCTATTACTTACTAGAAATAGTACATCATTAAGCCTAGGCAATGGCATTTCGCTTTCGAACCCGCAGGACCATCAGACACCCATCACCATCTTGATGGCGAGTCTCACCGGCAACTTACAGCAACAACAGTAGACATCACGTGAACGGGAGGGCCTGCAAAAATTTGGTCCCAGCACCGTTTCAAGTCCGCACACTCTGGCAATTGTATGAACATGATACAAATGAGCCCGCAACAATAAATCCCCAGAGTGTTTGACTGGGGGGAGAATTTTCTTATAAAGTGCTAGACATGGGGGGAGGTTCGCATGTTACGATCAACGATCAAGGCGTGTCAGCTCCGGGCATAGCTGATCGTCGTGTCACCGCTCATTTCTCCGGACGGAAGGCGGAACTTGGAACCTCTTGGAAATTTTCTCCTCGCGTCCACCATCTGCCTGCGATGTGTCTTCGGCTTGTTCCCCCGCACTCAAGTCACGAGTATTCTTCTGTCCATTTTGAATGCGCGCAGAGTGGACGAGATGTCGGATAACAAACTGGGTGCGTCCGGAATAATCTTACACTGCCTAATCGGATTGCCGCATGCACTAATGGTCCATTAGAGACACAATGGTGCCGACAACCTGAGATATAGAGGCTCGCAGAACGGCAGGCCGAAAGCATGAAATTTTCGTTGTATAACAGAAGAAGAGAACGTCCGTCCGTATCAGTATCAACGCACTAACACATCCCTCGCCCGTGTGGTGGGCACACCACCACCAACCACCACCTCCATTCCATCCTGTTTGCCTACGCCTTCACCGTTGGTCCTCGAAATGTCGCTCCCGTCCTCACGGGTGCTTCTGTTTCCGGTGCCGCTTTAAAGATCGCCGACTCGAGAATTTCCGTCCGCAATCGTCGCAGTACCGCGCGTCCCGGTCTTTGGCATGCGCCTTCGACTTGCAGTGCCTCCACAATGTGCACTTACTGGCAAACGTTTTGCCGTGGCACTCTCTGCAGGACCACACTCCATCCACGCAACGAGACAGCCTGTGCCACCTCTCACCGTCTGTCTCGTTTTGGTCGTGTTCACCTCCTTCCCTGGTAACTCCCCACTCCCCTCTGCTGCCCAAGCTTGGCCCACGTACGCATACTCCGGGGTTGCCCATCTGATGATTGTCCCGGTGGATATGGAGGAGACACTCCTTGCGGCAGTGCCACAGGGTCTCCGTCCCGAGGCCACTGTGGCCGAGCTTGGATTCTTCGTTCAGTTCTGCCGGGGTCCCTCGGACGGGCAGCTCTTGGGATTCGTCCCAGTGGGAAGCCGCCCTGCCCTCAGGTTCGACATCTTCTGCAGCTGTTACTGGCTGCAAGGGTGATCAAGGTCAATGACCCACTGCGCCGACTCTTGCAGTGCTGATTGTATGTCGGCCTCGAAGACCTCATCTGATGGCCCGTAATAGCTTCCGTTTTGGGGTCACCAGAGGAGCTATGGGCTGTATGGCGCCAGTTGGCGCCATCGGCCATTCGAACATCTGGAATCTAACGTGAAACTCAGGGATCGTTTCTCAGAACAAAGAAACTCACTGAATGCTGGTGCTGAGAAGCTCCGGGTATGCTGTCATACAACCCGGCCATCCTTGGGAAGTTTCTCTCGTTCGGGTTCGCCTAATGCGTCTCAAGGTGAGTACAAGATTCTACAACTGTGGTACCCGATGTGGACGTGAAACTCACCTGGTTGATATCCACGGGATCTGTGAAACAAGAGTTGTCGAAAGGGAACATCTCTGAGGGTTGTATTGTGGCCTTGTGCGACTGGGACAAGGACCTGAGTAAGAGCATTGTTACCTGTCCTTGTGGTTTATATCTGTGTCGCCTGCTGTGAGCTTTGACCATTTTCCTGTGAAGTAGAGCAGGGGAATCCCTCAAAATTTAACGCCACCAGACGTCCCGAGGGTACATGCGAGAGTGCGGATGCATGTGGCGGGCTCGCCGCCTCGTGTCCCGAGGTCACATCCTATTATCCAAGTCTCTATTGTTGCAGCGTTGCGGCGAACCCGTCCGGAGAATCTTCGGATCAAACCATCGCCGTGGGATCTAGTACAGAGCGGTTATCGGGTTACCTGAATATTTGGCATTTGGAGTGGGTCAAGCGGGAAAGGCGGTGCCAGTGCTTGGACCATTGCCCCTCCACGCGAGGGCCGTGCCGGAGGTCTGGTCCTATTGCAACCCTAATTTTTTTTTGGTCGTTTTGTGCGTCAGGAATGGCCACGGCAAGGCACCTCGAACCTTCTACATTTCATGGCGTCCTCTCCTCATCAGATGGTCCCCGGAAGGCGCCCCCCGTCCCCCCCTCCCTCAGACCGACGTGATAGGCGCGCTAACGCCTAGCCGAATTTGACTTGGGAGCTCCAGGATGAAACGGAGGCTAGGCGACTCTTAGAGGAAAAATGAGAAAAGGGGGATGGGGTGCAAAGGTGGGTAGCTTGGGGGATAACACGCGAGGACTCGGACGCTTTCGAGAACAGCCGGATGGCCTTTTAGATGGATCAAGGAGGGGCGGGCCTGGTCTAATACAAGAACTCCACTACGCCAGCGATGGAAGGGAGGGGGGAGCACAAAGGGCGCGTGCGGTGCGGTGCGACCTCACTCAGCGCTTCGATTGTTGGTACAAGTGCCCTATCAAAGATGTCAGCGCAGAACAAAGGCCTTCGAACCAAAGTGAGCAGAAGGGAAATCAGTCATTCTATCACCCTCGTTGCTGGGATTTTTTGGTGGGCATAATTTTTCGCAGTTCCACTGTATCGTGATCCTCGCAGATTGGTTCTATCGTATTTGCGAGCCTACAGATGTCTGGTGCCTGATACGGTCCCACTGGCAAGATGTCGATGTCGCTGCCGTAACTAATAAGTCGTTGTGTTGTGCCCCTCGACTTCGTCAACCGTGACCCTGCCACTGCCCTGGCTAGGCTGGATTTGTCCATCACCGCCTACCTTAAGCGTCTCCAGCCCAAGCACAGGCCCGAATTCGCGTTTCCCTACCTTGTATTGTATCTTCCCGGCACGCCTCATGAAAGGATCTGTCCATTACACCTGTCACCCAAACTTCAACCTTACGACACCCGACCCGTCACCGCAGTACCCCCAATCTCGCTTTCTCACCCCATCTCTGTCACCATTCCCTTTTCAGGCTGATAATCGAGTGCTCTACAAACGAGCCTACGCGGAAAAAGGGCAAGTGCGGATCATGCAGCAGCACGTCTCGATATCATGTGCACGGAATCATGATGGTACTACAGTATTGCAAACCGCACAACCACCACTTCGCACCATACCAGATACATCTTCTTTTTTTTTCCCGGGGTTCAGCTTGCCCACTTACTGTACGTTCGTGATGCAAGACCCCATGCCCAAGCCCATGCCCCTTGGCCGAATCCGGGTCAGGGCATAATAAAGGAGGTGCGGTTAGATTACCCACCCCCGTCGCGATCCCAGCCATAGCCGCTACGTCTGTCCTCTGAAGGACATGAAATGTTCCTTTTTGTCCTACTTTCTCCCCGAGCAGCCGTCCAGACTCCAAATCACACAGGAGTCTCGCGGACTCTCCAAATTCCTCCGCGGCCCTCTCTCCATCTCTTCCCTGCTCTCGCTCGCATTTGTCTCGCACTTACATTCTTCGACTTATTCGTTTTTATTTATTTTTGCTCTCTAAAACCTCTAAAGCCATATGTATTTAAAACAATAACAGCGTCGCGTCCCAAGTATCATCTTTTGCTGAAATCCTCGCGCTCGCGCTTCCCTCTCGCCTCGTGTCCATTCCAATGTCGCCCGTCGGAACCATTTCGTCTGAGAAAAAAAAATTCCGTCAGGGCCTCGTTTCCATGGAAACGGCAATATCTCCAATATATGCATGCAATTACGTGAGACCACATGATCCCTGGTTATCGAGACTGCTGGTTGGGAGCAGGGGTACATTTCTCTTGCGGACAAAATGCGTAAAGAGTTGGGTACATGCGCCTCGTTCAATGGGTATGAGCCAG
>WTXF01000759.1:0-10916 GCA_022496215.1 Russula brevipes | reverse complement strand
ACTGGACGCTTCACATGTCAGTCATGTGAAAGGGGGTTATGCCGGTTATGGCTAACATGGTCTGTTATTGCGATCATGAGAACAGCTCATTATTGGATCAGCGCAACCCCACTTCTCTTCATCACAGCGAATTGAACTTCGGAGAAGACCACTGAGTGGGGCAAAGTCCATATAGGTCCGAAGAGGTCCGAAGGTCCCGATGACCATGCTTGATCGACATCGACCACGACTTGCGTGAAGCGGGTTGTCTTTTCGTTGCCATTGAGATGTGCCGGCATAGTATCTGTCAAAGCAGGCAAGTTCCGTCCTTGGTTCCGTCGCCACCTGCGCGACAGCTTCCCACCCGGACCAACCCGACCGTTCGTCAAAACTCGGGCTTCAGCTGCAATGTTTGTCACAAGTGTTCATCGTACGTTCATCGTTCATCCTTACCATGTTCTGCTTATGAAGCCTTGGTGTTCATCTTGGTTTTCGCTGTAGATGCAAAACCAGTTTAGTCACGCGTTCAATCAGGCTGGATCATAACTCGCTGTGAAAGTTGAAGATCAAGACTCACCCGTACTACATGGCCACGGGATACAGTATCGCTTATTGCTTATTGTAACGATCGAGGTTTCCGAAATCATTTAATTTTGGCTCTCTGCTCGCCAAGGATTGGCCACATGTTCTTCCAGACAGACCATTACTTTCTAGGCAATATCACATCCCGCGCCTCCGAATGCACCACAAAACGCCCACCCCATATATTGTCTCACATTCCGTTCTCCCTTTTTTTTACCATCCCCTGCTGCCATCTGCCGATACGGAGCCATGTCAGAGAAGCGCATCGGGGTCTTCAGCCAACTGCTTCCTCCCAAGCCAAGCTGGACGGCAGCTGATGTTCCCGATCAGACGGGGAAGACGGTAATCGTCACTGGTGGGAACGGCGGGATCGGGAAAGAAACGGCGCGAGTGGGCACCCCCTCTCACTCATCGTAGTCGTCTGCTGACTTTTTGGGCATTCACAGGTGTTGCTCTCAAAAGGCGCCAATGTGTATATTGCAACCCGTTCAGCAGAGAAGTCAGGAAAGGCGATCGAAGAGCTGAAGCGGGAGACAGGGAAGGAGACCATTTTCTTCCTTAAACTTGATTTGGCGGATCTCGGCACCATCAAGGCTGCCGCTGAGGAATTTACTAGCAAAGAGTCCGAGCTTCATGCACTCTACAACAATGGGTAAGTCCTAGTGACCACTTCCCCGCCAAAAACCCTCTTAATTCTGTGATGTGAAGCGGGTCATGTACACGCCGATCGATGCGGTCACAAGCCAGGGTATCGACATGCAATTCGGGACCAACGTTTTGGGTATTAAATGAAATCCCTTTCACAAATTAACGTCACATCCTCAGACATGCAACTGCAGGTCACTTTTACCTTACCAAATTGCTGCTTCCTATTCTCACGGAGACCGCAAAGAAGTCACCTGCAGGAACTGTACGGGTCGTCAATGTGAGCTCCATTGGCCACTACTTGGGAGCGCCGGAGGGTATCCGATGGTCTACGCTCAACCCGGAGACGATTCGCTCGCGGCGCGCAAGAAACTGGGCACGACCAAGTTATATGGCCAGAGCAAATTCGTAAGGACCCATGCCTCAGCTGATATCATCCGTCGCTCAAACCGTTCTTCCGTAGGGCAATATCCTATTCTCGAACGAACTCGCTCGGCGATATGGCAGTGAAGGCGTGTCCATTTCATTGCACCCAGGAACCATCGACACGGATCTCTCGCGATACGCAAGTTCGCTCGTGCAGCGTGTCGGAAGGCTGGTGACATACTCTGTTTCGTATGGCGCGATCACTTCTTTATACGCTGGCACCTCCCCCGCTGCATGCGATCTCAATGGCAAGGTAAGCTTCCCTCCATCCCAGAGCTGCTCAAAATGACGTACCAACGCGAATACTTTTTCTTTAGTACCTCACTGCCTGGGCACGCGTCACGCTTCCGAATAAGAAGGTACTTAATCCCGAGTTGGAGACGAAGCTGTGGGAATGGTGTGAAGAGAAAGTCAAAGACATTTAGTAATACTGTATCGATATCGCAGAGAGCGTCCTGTTTCACCTATAGGTGTCGGCGAACGTGATGAGAGAAGATCACACGATCACGTGTCAGGTAACAGGCAGGTGACGTCGCCGACACCAGCTCGACGCACAGTCATCCACGCATATTCATGTCTCACGACCAATGTATGCTCTGAAACACATCCGACTTGCCGCCCTATTAATCACTAGTTGAACCTAGCAAAGTCTCATTATGCCGCAGCATCTCGCGTTCCACTGATCCAGTCTCCTAGCCTACGTGTACCTCGACCGGTAAGTGAACTGAATAAGCCGTCGCCAATGATCAGATTACCGATGGCTTTTCATTTCCAGGTAGATCTCCCCCCGGACATCCATCCCCTGCCAGAGAGCGTCAATGCCTATGTAAGTCTTTCCGCAATCGCGTGCCCCAATAGAGGCGCGCGCGCGCGAACACAATGCCCCCACGAACCCTCTCTGACCCAAATTACCACACGCACCTGCGCACACTCGAACGCGATTTTTTTTTCTCTCTCAGTTCGTCTACCCTTTCACTCTCGAGCCGCACGTCCTCGCCGTGGAGTCCAACCGCCGCGCGATGATCGCGGCGCACGCGGCACGGCGACGCGAGGCGCACCTCCGCGCGCGGGAGGACGGGAAACAACGCCGGAAGCGCGAGGCGCTGCACCGGATCGCGCCTGGGTACGAGCCGCTCGGTGGGACGCTCGTGCCCGTGAGGACCGGCGCCGCGCTGGGGCAGCAGCAGCAGGGGTGGGAACGAGTGCAGGAGGGGGGAGGCGGCGGCGACAGTGCTGTTGGTGCAGGCCAGGGAGCGCCTCGGAGAGACGTCATGGACGATCTCGTGGATAAACTCGCCGCGCTGGAAGATTCGCACTGATGGGTAACCTTTGTCTCGTGCGTATGCTCGAATACGCACTCCCTCCTGGAAAGGGACTCCGGGAAAGGGAAGAGCGTCGTGTACTTAAATGGTATGTTCGCTCGTTGACCATATGCGCAGGAGATAAATACGTGTTTATCGTCCCCGGCGAGGACACGCCCGTGCCGATGTATCTGCATATACGCGTTTTGTCGATCCTCTAACCTTGAGCGCGCAGCAAAAGCCATGGCACATGAGATACGTTATCTTGTACACCGTGGATGCGTTTATCTGGCTCTGATCATAAGCAAACTGTTTTGATATCTGCCTGCGATGCAAGAAGCAAGAAAGAATAGCTCGTATAACTGTCCTTGACCGTTGGCCGTGACGCGTGACGACCCATTCATCGTGAGCCTTCTGATTTATCCACTTTCTGAGCTTGCCCTCCATTAGATATAGGACACATGTTTCAGACTACAGGCATGAACAACTACAACTTCAAGTTGTTCTACCCAATTATATGCATTTTTCGCTGGGATTCATGATTTACGCGCAAGTTAACTTACATAAATGCAGACCTTCCTATTATCCTACAGCACTTCTCTTCCAACCGATTATGCTGCCACTCGTCTCGTCCCGACCACCTCGATTCTACTCGAGTCAATCATTTCTGTGCAGTGGCAGAGGCTGCAGCCGCGGCAGTGAGCTCTGCTTCAGCTTGGTGTCGACAAAGTCTTGGATTGCAGTGATCTTGATGTCATCTCCGGAGCTGACTGTGAAGATGAAAATCGATTCGTAGCTGAATTCGTGGGTGGGCAGGCCGCCCGGGCCATCGCCGTAAACCTTCGACTACATGCGCGAAAGCACAAGATCGTCAGTCGGTTTGAGTGCCCCCCCTCAGGCTTGCCACCCAAGGCAAATGCCTGTCCGCCTATTGCCCGCGACGTACGTGAACCCAGATTGTTCCTGCATGCTCACTGAATTGGAGGATCTCGTACTGTGACGTGGAACCACGTCAGTCCACCCCCAAGCTATTGTGCGGTTGTTGAAGAGGGCAACAACAACCTTACCTTTAGGGGTTTATAACCGAACAAAGCGCCGACGAATTTAGCATAAGCCACGGCCTCCCCCTTATTCTTGGGCTGCTTGTTCGCGGATGCGGGGTGTATCTTGTATGTGTAGTCGTCCGAGAGCAACGCCTCGAGGACGTCGAATTCCCAGGCCGTGGCGGCCTTGTGCCACTGCAGGACAGCGCCGAGTTGCGGAGAGGGGTTGGTGAGGTCTGGGGGAGACATTTGTTTGTGTCCTCTCCTCTCGCTGCTGAAATGGCTCCACCCCTTTTCTACCTGCCGGAGCAACGTACCCCGAGTTGGAAGTGATTTTGGGTCGATTGGCTTTGGGATTTCAGTTTATCAGGGTACCGAATAGTGACTAAGGAGAAGAACGGTCACAAGCCACCCAAAAACACCTGGCGCTGATGACCCCCTCATGAGGACAATGGAATCTTAGCTCGGTGCGAATCGCCGAAGGACTGCACATATAGGGACACCACTCCCCAGCTTTGAACAAGGGCCGGCCCAAGCAATACACGATGAGCCAAGGGGCGTTCTCTCTGCAAGGCGCTCCTGCGAATTCGCGTTCTCGATGCCGGGTGCGAAGTCGTCGGCGTCGGCATCAGGAGCGGGTGTAAGCACAATTGAGCCCGAAGCCGGTTAGAACCCTGGGCGGCGCATTCAGGGCTTCGGCATCTTCGCCCGAAAGTGTCACCCACGTACGATTCTTGACGTGCCTAAAAGGTCAGCCGGTCAGCCCGTGGGTAAGTACCGAGACCCACAGTATGGCATGAAATGATACAGAAATCACAGCTCTTACCCTGACTTGCAGTCGGAAGCACCTGCCAGTGGACAAGGGATGGCAGGCACCGTTCCATCCTTGCGTGTTCCATGTGCATGGTCACAAATCGTAAGTTTGGGACTCGGCCAACTCATCTCATCGATCAGCAGCAGGAGTTGGTATGGTCGTGAATGTGTTGCTGTGAACTGTTTACGTTTGGATGGGGTATGTGGATCTATGTACCGATATGTGACCGTGCTCTGGCTGGCGCTCCGTAGCATCGGTTTTGATGCTGGCCTCAGTAGAACTCCGTGGATATACCGGATGCGGTGTCGCCTTTTCGAATGCCAAATATGTGTGACAGGGAGCGCGTGCTGTAGGGAGGGAGGCCGCCTGGGCGGCTGTGAAGGGTGGGCACGCAGTGATACACGTGTAGTGTGTGTGCGTGTGGAGTGATTCAGTTCGGCATGGTCAAGGAATTTTGGTCGGAAATGGGCAGAACTTGCCTCTGAAGGCGTGGGCCAGTGAGGAGCCCGATGTTGCCGCTCGGCCCTTTCCCGATCGACGACTCTGTCGCTTTTCCGAGCATGCATACCGGGAATGGATCGATGCGCGCCGACTCCGCGACGGAGAAGTCACCTCACAAACCCGAATGGTCGAGATGTTTGTTTACTTGTGGGAGAGCGCCGAGGACCTCGTGGTCGGTCGCTCGGATAAATTACTTAAAGCTGCATACAGTATGCACTATTGTTATTGATGCGATCAAGGCACAATTGAGCGATAAAAATAATCAGGCAAGCAATTTTGTGATATTGCACGGCCGTGATATGCATGTACTTCAAATCTCAGGGCGGGCTTCACATTCATTTTCTGAGCGCCGGAAGGACAGTTTCAATGATCAACTTGTGTTGACCTCTTTTGAGAGAGCACATGGGATGAAGCAGATCTGAGAACAAACCCGCGAAGTGGCGGAGGAGAGGAGTGCTGAGCACCCATGACACGTTGTTCCACGGGGGCAGACCTCATGGTATTCTAACTCGGGTTGGACCCGGCGTTTGTCCGTAAGTTCCGTCACATTGGCCAGTGATAAGGTGAGAACAAAAGACAATTTTTCGAGAGGATGGCCAGCACAGTCATTTACAATTGATCTCCTCAGAGACTATTTCTGAAAACCAGAGCACGGCGACTTGACGTGAGATTGTGAAAGAGCTGAGATCGAAAGGACCATGCAGTGGGCGAATATTCCAAGCAAAACCAAAGGCGACCCCCAGCTGACTGCAGTCAGGAGTTGAAACTTATCGTCGGCCACAGACGGGGCCCGGGTTTACACAACACGTTTTTTTGTGTGTAATCGAACACGCCGTCCATATACGTTAGGGAAAAGTAGGGCAATTCACCCTCGGCTAACTCCATCACAGCCAGGAGTAGCGGGCGCCCGAGGAAATGGAAGCAACAAAGCCTGAATCTTCACAAACAAGCTTGATTGTCTTTTCGTCGTTGCCTTGGGTCTGTAGTGTGGACGTGGACGTACGATACCCCCAATCGCCAATCGGGAGTGTTGTTGCCTGCCCATACCCGATCTTCGGAACCAATCTGGAAATTTCAGCGGAGTCTAAATGAACGTTCGGTTTTGTCGCGCTACTGAACTGGCGCAAAGCTAACCTCGTTCAGCCATATTGTCAGAAACCGTGTTCTCTCGACGAGGGCGTCCCACTCATCCCAGCATTTGGGTCTCATGGCTTTGAATGAGTTCTGCTCTAGCAAGCCTTTTGTTGCGAGTCTGGTCGATGCTTTTTGACCTAATGTCCTCCAAGTCGTAGCGCGGTACGCAATACATGGCCGTACGGCGTTGTCCTGTGTGATCGTTGGGGCAATGAATTAAGGAACACATGAACGCCTGCTCATCGCTTCTTTGCGACCTCATGTTCGTCTCGCCCCTTGATTACGACGTAGGGCACTGTTTTCTCGGCTCGGCCACCATTTCCAAGCTAAAAGTTGCATCACTTGCCCTGTCTTCCCTCTGCCCTCTCCCACTATCTCCTATCCCAACCATTACCCTCACTGCGACCTTCCCTAGCCATGTCGAAGCGAATCGGAATGCTCGCGCAACTGGTTCCCCCTGAGCCAACCTGGACTGCTGCAGATGTGCCGGACCAGACCGGAAAGGTCGTCATAATCACCGGAGGCAATCGTGGAATAGGGAAGGAGACGCACGGGTGATAATCTTTTTTGATCACCCCACCTTGGCTCCCTACTGACTGAGAGCAATTCATAGGAGCTGCTCTCGAAGGGTGCGAAAGTGTATATCGCCACGCGGTCGGAGGAGAAGGCACGAAGCACAATCGAGGACCTCAAGCAAGCCACTGGCAAAGATCTATTTACTTCATCAAGCTCGACTTGGCGGACCTCCCGTGTGTCAAGACTGCCGCTGAGGAATTCATTGGCAAGGAGCCGGAGCTCCACACGCTCTACAACAATGCGTAGGTGCCTCATGTGCGCTCTCGCCGTGAAACACGCGTCTGACATGACCCCAGCGGCGTGATGTACACGCCGGTCGATAAGGTCACAAATCAGGGCTACGACTTGCAGTTTGGGACCAACGTTCTAGGTACGCGGCGGAACAAACGAAACCGGATCACGTTCCTAGAAAAAATGCACTTTTTTGCAGGTCACTTCTATTTCACCAAGCTTCTCCTTCCCGTCCTCACCGCGACGGCGAAAAAGTGTCCCCCGAAGACCGTGCGTGTCGTCAACGTGAGCTCGATCGGCCACTACATTGGAGGGTCGGAGGGTATCCGATGGTCTACGCTCGCCACCGGAGATGGCTCGCTTGAGGAGCGCAAGAAGCTCGGTCCAGCCAAGTTATACAGTCAGAGCAAGTTGGTGAAGCCGTCCTGTCGTGCTTAGCTTGGCCGACACCAGCATTTTCTAATATGCCAAAAGGGCAATATCCTCTTTTCGAACGAACTCGCCCGGCAATGCGAAAGCGATGGCGTCGTCTCCATCTCCCTCAACTCGGGAACGGACTTCACTAGTCATGCAAGCACATTTGTGGAGCGCGTCGTGCAGACGATGAAATATGCATTCGTTTACGTTATCTCGTGCGGAAGCCTCAGCATGCTCACGGAGGAAACGCAAGCCATAGCCGATTTTACCGAGGGCACTCGTGTCGGCGCCGTGGCCACTAAGGTCTCGGAGGGCACTCGTGCTGTCGCGGACAAGGTAGGGGGTTCTTCCCCTTCAGAGACCTCAAACCCTCAAGGCGCGATCAATTCTCTGTACGCTGGCACGGCCCCCCTGCGGGTGAGCTCAATGGCAAGGCAAGTTATCCTGCCTCTAGCACTGCCGTGGCGTATCGACTAACGTGGGCTTGCAGTATCTCACCGCCTGGGCACGCGTCACGCTCCCACACAGAAAGGCCCTCGACTCGGAGGCTGAGAAGAAGTTGTGGGAGTGGTGCGAAGAGCGAGTCAAAGACCTCGACAATACGGCCGCACCCAGAATATCACTTCCCGCCGAGTAGTTGTTTCGTGGTCTCGTTTCGGCCCTTGCACTGGTTGGAAATTACCCTTTTGGTGTTAACAAAACTGTAACATATCTATTAACAAAAGGCAATAATTTGTTACCAACTTTCATAGAGAAAAATGTAGACAAAATGATTATATATTGTTAAGCTAAATCCATGTCACAAAATCAGGTTAAACTCCAATGTTTTGATATAGTTTTGGTTCATTCCTTATGATGAAAAAATACTATATCTTTTATAGATGCTTCATATGACAAAATGTGAGAAAAAATATAAACTGAACATTTTTTGTCAATTAAAAATGGTATAACAAAATGATGACAACATTTTCTAATCAATGCAAATGTTTCACACCAAAAAATGAAGACAGCTAAAAAAAATCATCTCATGGAGATTGTTAACAACAACATGTTGACTTTGTGATAATATACTTTAATGATTTTTCCTCTACTATTAATTTCAGTTTTATTAACATTCTTAGGAAAGAAGGGTTGAAACAAAATTTTACATTAGATATTACATTTTTTCCAAGATTTTGTTGCAGGTATTTAGCAAGACAATATATATTCTGTCATTAAAACAAAATTTTATATATACAGCCATGCAGAGAAGGGGAGAGGCAGTGATGCAGGCAAGAGAGGTGGCGACGCACACAGGGAGGTGGCGACTCAGACATGGGAGGTGGCAACACAGAGACGGAGGCACAGAAGCACAGCTGCACAGGGAAGGCAGGAGGTGACCATGCACACAGGAGGTGGCCACACACACACACGGCAGGCAGCCACACACACACAGGAGGCAGCCAAGCACATGCATGGATGGGGGCCACACACACATGGGAGGCAGCCACACAGACAAGGGAGGCGGTGATGCAGAGAAGGGGGGAGGCGGCAACGCAGACACGGGGCGCGGCAACCCCAGGAAGGGGGGAGTCGGCCACACATACACGGGAGG
This sequence comes from Russula brevipes, assembly GCA_022496215.1. Taxonomy (NCBI): domain Eukaryota; kingdom Fungi; phylum Basidiomycota; class Agaricomycetes; order Russulales; family Russulaceae; genus Russula; species Russula brevipes. The sequence continues at coordinate 1,673 of WTXF01000759.1, read as the reverse complement.
CGGCCAAGCACACACAGGAGGTGGCCACACAGACAAGGGAGGCAGCGACGGAGAGCAGGGGCGCGGTGATGCAGAGAAGGGAGGCGGAAATGCAGAGCAGGGGCGCAACACGACACGACACAGACACAGACACGGGAGGTGGCGAGGCAGACGTGGGGGCACGGCAACTCAGGGAAGGGAGGGAGGCGGCCATGCACATGGGAGGCGGCAAGGCAGAGACAGGAGGTGGCAAGGCAGAGACGGGGGGCGCGGCAACTCAGGGAAAGGGGAGGCGGCCATGCACATGGGAGGCGGCCATGCACATGGGAGGCGGCCAAGCACCCACAGGAGGTGGCCAAGCGCCCATGTGAGGCGGCCAGGCACACGGGAGGTGGCGACGCACACAAGTGAAGCGGCGATGTATACAAGTGAAGCTGCGACATATACAAGTGAGGCAGCATAGACGGGGGCGCAGCGACGTGGAGAAGGGAGGCGGCGACGCAGACACTGGAGGGCGGCGACGCAGACACGGGGGTGCGGCGAGGCCGACCACACGGGAGGCGGCCATGCACACACGGGAGGCAGGGTTGCAGATACCGGGGCGTAGCGATGCAGAGAAAGGGGAAGGTGGCGGGATGCGGCGATGCACACAAGTGAGGCGGCGACGCATACAAGTGAGGCGGCTACGCAGAGACAGGAGGTAGCGACGCAGAGACGGGAGGTAGCGACGCAGAGACGGGACTCACGGGAGGTAGCGACGCAGAGACGGGACTCACGGGAGGTAGCGACGCAGAGACGGGAGGTAGCGACACAGAGACGGGAGGTAGCGACACAGAGACGGGAGGTAGCGACACAGAGACGGGGGTGCAGCGACGCAGAGAAGAGGTCCGCAACGCAGAGAGGGGGGGACGCAGAGAAGGGGGGTAGGCGGTGAGTCAGACACAGGAGGGCCGCGACATAGAGACAGGGGCACAGTGATGCAGGGAGGGGGAGGCAGCCACGCACACAACGGCAGTGGCCATGCACACAATGGAGGCGGCCACGCACACACGGGAGGTGGCGACACAGAGCAGGGGCGTGGTGATGCAGAGTAGGGGTGCAGCGACGCAGAGAAGGGGGGGAGGTGGCAACGCAGACATGGGACAGCGGCCACGCAAGGAAGGGGAGGAGGCGGCCACGCAGAAAAGGGAGGTGGCCACGCAGAAAAGGGAGGCGGCCACGCAGAAAAGGGAGGCGGCCACGCAGAAAAGGGGCGCGGTGACACAGGGAAGGGGGGAGGCCGCGACGCAGTCACGGGAGGGCCGCGACGCAGAGAAAGGGGGGTCCCCGACGCAGACACGGGCGTGCCGCGACACAGAGACGGAGGCGCAGCAAGCAGGGAAGGGGGGAGGCGACCATGCACACAGGAGGCGGCCAAGCGCACGGGAGGCGGCAACGCAGAGAAGGGGGGAGGCAGCCACACACACAATGGGAGGCCGCGACGCAGTCACGGGAGGCCGCGCCACAGAGCGTAAGCGCGGCGAAGCAGAGAAGGGGGATGGCTGCGACGCAGAGAAGGCGGAGCCGGCCATGCAAACGGGAGCCGGCCATGCACACACAAGAGAGAGGGGAGGCTGCGACGCAGACACGGGGTGGTGACGCAGATACGGGAGGGCGCCAACGCAGATATGGGGGGCACCGCGACGCGGACATCG
>WTXF01000758.1:0-10917 GCA_022496215.1 Russula brevipes | reverse complement strand
ACTGGACGCTTCACATGTCAGTCATGTGAAAGGGGGTTATGCCGGTTATGGCTAACATGGTCTGTTATTGCGATCATGAGAACAGCTCATTATTGGATCAGCGCAACCCCACTTCTCTTCATCACAGCGAATTGAACTTCGGAGAAGACCACTGAGTGGGGCAAAGTCCATATAGGTCCGAAGAGGTCCGAAGGTCCCGATGACCATGACTTGATCGACATCGACCACGACTTGCGTGAAGCGGGTTGTCTTTTCGTTGCCATTGAGATGTGCCGGCATAGTATCTGTCAAAGCAGGCGAGTTCCGTCCTTGGTTCCGTCGCCACCTGCGCGACAGCTTCCCACCCGGACCAACCCGACCGTTCGTCAAAACTCGGGCTTCAGCTGCAATGTTTGTCACAAGTGTTCATCGTACGTTCATCGTTCATCCTTACCATGTTCTGCTTATGAAGCCTTGGTGTTCATCTTGGTTTTCGCTGTAGATGCAAAACCAGTTTAGTCACGCGTTCAATCAGCGGCTGGATCATAACTCGCTGTGAAAGTTGAAGATCAAGCCGTTCTACCATGGCCACGGGATACAGTATCGCTTATTGCTTATTGTAACGATCGAGGTTTCCGAAATCATTTAATTTTGGCTCTCTGCTCGCCAAGGATTGGCCACATGTTCTTCCAGACAGACCATTACTTTCTAGGCAATATCACATCCCGCGCCTCCGAATGCACCACAAAACGCCCACCCATATATTGTCTCACATTCCGTTCTCCCTTTTGTTTACCATCCCCTGGCTGCCCTGCCGATACGGAGCCATGTCAGAGAAGCGCATCGGGGTCTTCAGCCAACTGCTTCCTCCCAAGCCAAGCTGGACGGCAGCTGATGTTCCCGATCAGACGGGGAAGACGGTAATCGTCACTGGTGGGAACGGCGGGATCGGGAAAGAAACGGCGCGAGTGGGCACCCCTCTCACTTATCGTAGTCGTCTGCTGACTTTTTGGGCATTCACAGGTGTTGCTCTCAAAAGGCGCCAATGTGTATATTGCAACCCGTTCAGCAGAGAAGTCAGGAAAGGCGATCGAAGAGCTGAAGCGGGAGACAGGGAAGGAGACCATTTTCTTCCTTAAACTTGATTTGGCGGATCTCGGCACCATCAAGGCTGCCGCTGAGGAATTTACTAGCAAAGAGTCCGAGCTTCATGCACTCTACAACAATGGGTAAGTCCTAGTGACCACTTCCCCGCCAAAAACCCTCTTAATTCTGTGATGTGAAGCGGCGTCATGTACACGCCGATCGATGCGGTCACAAGCCAGGGTATCGACATGCAATTCGGGACCAACGTTTTGGGTATTAAATGAAATCCCTTTCACAAATTAACGTCACATCCTCAGACATGCAACTGCAGGTCACTTTTACCTTACCAAATTGCTACTTCCTATTCTCACGGCGACCGCAAAGAAGTCACCTGCAGGAACTGTACGGGTCGTCAATGTGAGCTCCATTGGCCACTACTTGGGAGCGCCGGAGGGTATCCGATGGTCGACGCTCAACCCGGAGATGATTCGCTCGCGGCGCGCAAGAAACTGGCACGACCAAGTTATATGGCCAGAGCAAATTCGTAAAGACCCATGCCTCAGCTGATATCATCCGTCGCTCAAAGCGTTCTTCCGTAGGGAAATATCCTATTCTCGAACGAACTCGCTCGGCGATATGGCGGTGAAGGCGTTGTGTCCATTTCATTGCACCCAGGAACCATCGACACGGATCTCTCGCGATACGCAAGTTCGCTCGTGCAGCGTGCCGGAAGGCTGGTGACATACTCTGTTTCATATGGGGCGATCACTTCTTTATACGCTGGCACCTCCCCCGCTGCATGCGATCTCAATGGCAAGGTAAGCTTCCCTCCATCCCAGAGCTGCTCAAAATGACGTACCAACGCGAATACTTTTTCTTTAGTACCTCACTGCCTGGGCACGCGTCACGCTTCCCAATAAGAAGGTACTTAATCCCGAGTTGGAGACGAAGCTGTGGGAATGGTGTGAAGAGAAAGTCAAAGACATTTAGTAATACTGTATCGATATCGCAGAGAGCGTCCTGTTCTTCAGGTGTCGGCGAACGAGAGAGAAGATCACACGATCACGTGTCAGGTAACAGGCAGGTGACGTCGCCGACACCAGCTCGACGCACAGTCATCCACGCATATTCATGTCTCACGACCAATGTATGCTCTGAAACACATCCGACTTGCCGCCCTATTAATCACTAGTTGAACCTAGCAAAGTCTCATTATGCCGCAGCATCTCGCGTTCCACTGATCCAGTCTCCTAGCCTACGTGTACCTCGACCGGTAAGTGAACTGAATAAGCCGTCGCCAATGATCAGATTACCGATGGCTTTTCATTTCCAGGTAGATCTCCCCCCGGACATCCATCCCCTGCCAGAGAGCGTCAATGCCTATGTAAGTCTTTCCGCAATCGCGTGCCCCAATAGAGGCGCGCGCGCGCGAACACAATGCCCCCACGAACCCTCTCTGACCCCAAATTACCACACGCACCTGCGCACACTCGAACGCGATTTTTTTTTCTCTCTCAGTTCGTCTACCCTTTCACTCTCGAGCCGCACGTCCTCGCCGTGGAGTCCAACCGCCGCGCGATGATCGCGGCGCACGCGGCACGGCGCGAGGCGCACCTCCGCGCGCGGGAGGACGGGAAACAACGCCGGAAGCGCGAGGCGCTGCACCGGATCGCGCCTGGGTACGAGCCGCTCGGTGGGACGCTCGTGCCCGTGAGGACCGGCGCCGCGCTGGGGCAGCAGCAGCAGGGGTGGGAACGAGTGCAGGAGGGGGGAGGCGGCGGCGACAGTGCTGTTGGTGCAGGCCAGGGAGCGCCTCGGAGAGACGTCATGGACGATCTCGTGGATAAACTCGCCGCGCTGGAAGATTCGCACTGATGGGTAACCTTTGTCTCGTGCGTATGCTCGAATACGCACTCCCTCCTGGAAAGGGACTCCGGGAAAGGGAAGAGCGTCGTGTACTTAAATGGTATGTTCGCTCGTTGACCATATGCGCAGGAGATAAATACGTGTTTATCGTCCCCGGCGAGGACACGCCCGTGCCGATGTATCTGCATATACGCGTTTTGTCGATCCTCTAACCTTGAGCGCGCAGCAAAAGCCATGGCACATGAGATACGTTATCTTGTACACCGTGGATGCGTTTATCTGGCTCTGATCATAAGCAAACTGTTTTGATATCTGCCTGCGATGCAAGAAGCAAGATATTAATAGCTCGTATAACTGTCCTTGACCGTTGGCCGTGACGCGTGACGACCCATTCATCGTGAGCCTTCTGATTTATCCACTTTCTGAGCTTGCCCTCCATTAGATATAGGACACATGTTTCAGACTACAGGCATGAACAACTACAACTTCAAGTTGTTCTACCCAATTATATGCATTTTTCGCTGGGATTCATGATTTACGCGCAAGTTAACTTACATAAATGCAGACCTTCCTATTATCCCTACAGCACTTCTCTTCCAACCGATTATGCTGCCACTCGTCTCGTCCCGACCACCTCGATTCTACTCGAGTCAATCATTTCTGTGCAGTGGCAGAGGCTGCAGCCGCGGCAGTGAGCTCTGCGTTCAGCTTGGTGTCGACAAAGTCTTGGATTGCAGTGATCTTGATGTCATCTCCGGAGCTGACTGTGAAGATGAAAATCGATTCGTAGCTGAATTCGTGGGTGGGCAGGCCGCCCGGGCCATCGCCGTAAACCCTCGACTACATGCGCGAAAGCACAAGATCGTCAGTCGGTTTGAGTGCCCCCCTCAGGCTTGCCACCCAAGGCAAATACCTGTCCGCCTATTGCCCGCGACGTACGTGAACCCAGATTGTTCCTGCATGCTCACTGAATTGGAGGATCTCGTACTGTGACGTGGAACCACGTCAGTCCACCCCCAAGCTATTGTGCGGTTGTTGAAGAGGGCAACAACAACCTTACCTTTAGGGGTTTATAACCGAACAAAGCGCCGACGAATTTAGCATAAGCCACGGCCTCCCCCTTATTCTTGGGCTGCTTGTTCGCGGATGCGGGGTGTATCTTGTATGTGTAGTCGTCCGAGAGCAACGCCTCGAGGACGTCGAATTCCCAGGCCGTGGCGGCCTTGTGCCACTGCAGGACAGCGCCGAGTTGCGGAGAGGGGTTGGTGAGGTCTGGGGGAGACATTTGTTTGTGTCCTCTCCTCTCGCTGCTGAAATGGCTCCACCCCTTTTCTACCTGCCGGAGCAACGTACCCCGAGTTGGAAGTGATTTTGGGTCGATTGGCTTTGGGATTTCAGTTTATCAGGGTACCGAATAGTGACTAAGGAGAAGAACGGTCACAAGCCACCCAAAAACACCTGGCGCTGATGACCCCCCTCATGAGGACAATGAAATCTTAGCTCGGTGCGAATCGCCGAAGGACTGCACATATAGGGACACCACTCCCCAGCTTTGAACAAGGGCCGGCCCAAGCAATACACGATGAGCCAAGGGGCGTTCTCTCTGCAAGGCGCTCCTGCGAATTCGCGTTCTCGATGCCGGGTGCGAAGTCGTCGGCGTCGGCATCAGGAGCGGGTGTAAGCACAATTGAGCCCGAAGCCGGTTAGAACCCTGGGCGGCGCATTCAGGGCTTCGGCATCTTCGCCCGAAAGTGTCACCCACGTACGATTCTTGACGTGCCTAAAAGGTCAGCCGGTCAGCCCGTGGGTAAGTACCGAGACCCACAGTATGGCATGAAAATGATACAGAAATCACAGCTCTTACCCTGACTTGCAGTCGGAAGCACCTGCCAGTGGACAAGGGATGGCAGGCACCGTTCCATCCTTGCGTGTTCCATGTGCATGGTCACAAATCGTAAGTTTGGGACTCGGCCAACTCATCTCATCGATCAGCAGCAGGAGTTGGTATGGTCGTGAATGTGTTGCTGTGAACTGTTTACGTTTGGATGGGGTATGTGGATCTATGTACCGATATGTGACCGGTGCTCTGGCTGGCGCTCCTAAGTAGCATCGGTTTTGATGCTGGCCTCAGTAGAACTCCGTGGATATACCGGATGCGGTGTCGCCTTTTCGAATGCCAAATATGTGTGACAGGGAGCGCGTGCTGTAGGGAGGGAGGCCGCCTGGGCGGCTGTGAAGGGTGGGCACGCAGTGATACACGTGTAGTGTGTGTGCGTGTGGAGTGATTCAGTTCGGCATGGTCAAGGAATTTTGGTCGGAAATGGGCAGAACTTGCCTCTGAAGGCGTGGGCCAGTGAGGAGCCCGATGTTGCCGCTCGGCCCTTTCCCGATCGACGACTCTGTCGCTTTTCCGAGCATGCATACCGGGAATGGATCGATGCGCGCCGACTCCGCGACGGAGAAGTCACCTCACAAACCCGAATGGTCGAGATGTTTGTTTACTTGTGGGAGAGCGCCGAGGACCTCGTGGTCGGTCGCTCGGATAAATTACTTAAAGCTGCATACAGTATGCACTATTGTTATTGATGCGATCAAGGCACAATTGAGCGATAAAAATAATCAGGCAAGCAATTTTGTGATATTGCACGGCCGTGATATGCATGTACTTCAAATCTCAGGGCGGGCTTCACATTCATTTTCTGAGCGCCGGAAGGACAGTTTCAATGATCAACTTGTGTTGACCTCTTTTGAGAGAGCACATGGGATGAAGCAGATCTGAGAACAAACCCGCGAAGTGGCGGAGGAGAGGAGTGCTGAGCACCCATGACACGTTGTTCCACGGGGGCAGACCTCATGGTATTCTAACTCGGGTTGGACCCGGCGTTTGTCCGTAAGTTCCGTCACATTGGCCAGTGATAAGGTGAGAACAAAAGACAATTTTTCGAGAGGATGGCCAGCACAGTCATTTACAATTGATCTCCTCAGAGACTATTTCTGAAAACCAGAGCACGGCGACTTGACGTGAGATTGTGAAAGAGCTGAGATCGAAAGGACCATGCAGTGGGCGAATATTCCAAGCAAAACCAAAGGCGACCCCCAGCTGACTGCAGTCAGGAGTTGAAACTTATCGTCGGCCACAGACGGGGCCCGGGTTTACACAACACGTTTTTTTGTGTGTAATCGAACACGCCGTCCATATACGTTACGGGAAAAGTAGGGCAATTCACCCTCGGCTAACTCCATCACAGCCAGGAGTAGCGGGCGCCCGAGGAAATGGAAGCAACAAAGCCTGAATCTTCACAAACAAGCTTGATTGTCTTTTCGTCGTTGCCTTGGGTCTGTAGTGTGGACGTGGACGTACGATACCCCCAATCGCCAATCGGGAGTGTTGTTGCCTGCCCATACCCGATCTTCGGAACCAATCTGGAAATTTCAGCGGAGTCTAAATGAACGTTCGGTTTTGTCGCGCTACTGAACTGGCGCAAAGCTAACCTCGTTCAGCCATATTGTCAGAAACCGTGTTCTCTCGACGAGGGCGTCCCACTCATCCCAGCATTTGGGTCTCATGGCTTTGAATGAGTTCTGCTCTAGCAAGCCTTTTGTTGCGAGTCTGGTCGATGCTTTTTGACCTAATGTCCTCCAAGTCGTAGCGCGGTACGCAATACATGGCCGTACGGCGTTGTCCTGTGTGATCGTTGGGGCAATGAATTAAGGAACACATGAACGCCTGCTCATCGCTTCTTTGCGACCTCATGTTCGTCTCGCCCCTTGATTACGACGTAGGGCACTGTTTTCTCGGCTCGGCCACCATTTCCAAGCTAAAAGTTGCATCACTTGCCCTGTCTTCCCTCTGCCCTCTCCCACTATCTCCTATCCCAACCATTACCCTCACTGCGACCTTCCCTAGCCATGTCGAAGCGAATCGGAATGCTCGCGCAACTGGTTCCCCCTGAGCCAACCTGGACTGCTGCAGATGTGCCGGACCAGACCGGAAAGGTCGTCATAATCACCGGAGGCAATCGTGGAATAGGGAAGGAGACAGCACGGGTGATAATCTTTTTTTGATCACCCCACCTTGGCTCCCTAACTGACTGAGAGCAATTCATAGGAGCTGCTCTCGAAGGGTGCGAAAGTGTATATCGCCACGCGGTCGGAGGAGAAGGCACGAAGCACAATCGAGGACCTCAAGCAAGCCACTGGCAAAGATTCTATTTACTTCATCAAGCTCGACTTGGCGGACCTCCCGTGTGTCAAGACTGCCGCTGAGGAATTCATTGGCAAGGAGCCGGAGCTCCACACGCTCTACAACAATGCGTAGGTGCCTCATGTGCGCTCTCGCCGTGAAACACGCGTCTGACATGACCCCAGCGGCGTGATGTACACGCCGGTCGATAAGGTCACAAATCAGGGCTACGACTTGCAGTTTGGGACCAACGTTCTAGGTACGCGGCGGAACAAACGAAACCGGATCACGTTCCTAGAAAAAATGCACTTTTTTGCAGGTCACTTCTATTTCACCAAGCTTCTCCTTCCCGTCCTCACCGCGACGGCGAAAAAGTGTCCCCCGAAGACCGTGCGTGTCGTCAACGTGAGCTCGATCGGCCACTACATTGGAGGGTCGGAGGGTATCCGATGGTCTACGCTCGCCACCGGAGATGGCTCGCTTGAGGAGCGCAAGAAGCTCGGTCCAGCCAAGTTATACAGTCAGAGCAAGTTGGTGAGCCGTCCTGTCGTGCTTAGCTTGGCCGACACCAGCATTTTCTAATATGCCAAAAGGGCAATATCCTCTTTTCGAACGAACTCGCCCGGCAATGCGAAAGCGATGGCGTCGTCTCCATCTCCCTCAACTCGGGAACGGACTTCACTAGTCATGCAAGCACATTTGTGGAGCGCGTCGTGCAGACGATGAAATATGCATTCGTTTACGTTATCTCGTGCGGAAGCCTCAGCATGCTCACGGAGGAAACGCAAGCCATAGCCGATTTTACCGAGGGCACTCGTGTCGGCGCCGTGGCCACTAAGGTCTCGGAGGGCACTCGTGCTGTCGCGGACAAGGTAGGGGGTTCTTCCCCTTCAGAGACCTCAAACCCTCAAGGCGCGATCAATTCTCTGTACGCTGGCACGGCCCCCCCTGCGGGTGAGCTCAATGGCAAGGCAAGTTATCCTGCCTCTAGCACTGCCGTGGCGTATCGACTAACGTGGGCTTGCAGTATCTCACCGCCTGGGCACGCGTCACGCTCCCACACAGAAAGGCCCTCGACTCGGAGGCTGAGAAGAAGTTGTGGGAGTGGTGCGAAGAGCGAGTCAAAGACCTCGACAATACGGCCGCACCCAGAATATCACTTCCCGCCGAGTAGTTGTTTCGTGGTCTCGTTTCGGCCCTTGCACTGGTTGGAAATTACCCTTTTGGTGTTAACAAAACTGTAACATATCTATTAACAAAAGGCAATAATTTGTTACCAACTTTCATAGAGAAAAATGTAGACAAAATGATTATATATTGTTAAGCTAAATCCATGTCACAAAATCAGGTTAAACTCCAATGTTTTGATATAGTTTTGGTTCATTCCTTATGATGAAAAAATACTATATCTTTTATAGATGCTTCATATGACAAAATGTGAGAAAAAATATAAACTGAACATTTTTTGTCAATTAAAAATGGTATAACAAAATGATGACAACATTTTCTAATCAATGCAAATGTTTCACACCAAAAAATGAAGACAGCTAAAAAAAATCATCTCATGGAGATTGTTAACAACAACATGTTGACTTTGTGATAATATACTTTAATGATTTTTCCTCTACTATTAATTTCAGTTTTATTAACATTCTTTAGGAAAGAAGGGTTGAAACAAAATTTTACATTAGATATTACATTTTTTCCAAGATTTTGTTGCAGGTATTTAGCAAGACAATATATATTCTGTCATTAAAACAAAATTTTATATATACAGCCATGCAGAGAAGGGGAGAGGCAGTGATGCAGGCAAGAGAGGTGGCGACGCACACAGGGAGGTGGCGACTCAGACATGGGAGGTGGCAACACAGAGACGGAGGCACAGAAGCACAGCTGCACAGGGAAGGCAGGAGGCGACCATGCACACAGGAGGTGGCCACACACACACACGGCAGGCAGCCACACACACACAGGAGGCAGCCAAGCACATGCATGGATGGGGGCCACACACACATGGGAGGCAGCCACACAGACAAGGGAGGCGGTGATGCAGAGAAGGGGGGAGGCGGCAACGCAGACACGGGGCGCGGCAACCCCAGGAAGGGGGGAGTCGGCCACACATACACGGGAGGCGGCCAAGCACACACAGGAGGTGGCCACACAGACAAGGGAGGCAGCGACGGAGAGCAGGGGCGCGGTGATGCAGAGAAGGGAGGCGGAAATGCAGAGCAGGGGCGCAACACGACACGACACAGACACAGACCACGGGAGGTGGCGAGGCAGACGTGGGGGCACGGCAACTCAGGGAAGGGAGGGAGGCGGCCATGCACATGGGAGGCGGCAAGGCAGAGACAGGAGGTGGCAAGGCAGAGACGGGGGGCGCGGCAACTCAGGGAAAGGGGAGGCGGCCATGCACATGGGAGGCGGCCATGCACATGGGAGGCGGCCAAGCACCCACAGGAGGTGGCCAAGCGCCCATGTGAGGCGGCCAGGCACACGGGAGGTGGCGACGCACACAAGTGAAGCGGCGATGTATACAAGTGAAGCTGCGACATATACAAGTGAGGCAGCATAGACGGGGGCGCAGCGACGTGGAGAAGGGAGGCGGCGACGCAGACACTGGAGGGCGGCGACGCAGACACGGGGGTGCGGCGAGGCCGACCACACGGGAGGCGGCCATGCACACACGGGAGGCAGGGTTGCAGATACCGGGGCGTAGCGATGCAGAGAAAGGGGAAGGTGGCGGGATGCGGCGATGCACACAAGTGAGGCGGCGACGCATACAAGTGAGGCGGCTACGCAGAGACAGGAGGTAGCGACGCAGAGACGGGAGGTAGCGACGCAGAGACGGGACTCACGGGAGGTAGCGACGCAGAGACGGGACTCACGGGAGGTAGCGACGCAGAGACGGAGGTAGCGACACAGAGACGGGAGGTAGCGACACAGAGACGGGAGGTAGCGACACAGAGACGGGGGTGCAGCGACGCAGAGAAGAGGTCCGCAACGCAGAGAGGGGGGACGCAGAGAAGGGGGGTAGGCGGTGAGTCAGACACAGGAGGGCCGCGACATAGAGACAGGGGCACAGTGATGCAGGGAGGGGGAGGCAGCCACGCACACAACGGCAGTGGCCATGCACACAATGGAGGCGGCCACGCACACACGGGAGGTGGCGACACAGAGCAGGGGCGTGGTGATGCAGAGTAGGGGTGCAGCGACGCAGAGAAGGGGGGGAGGTGGCAACGCAGACATGGGACAGCGGCCACGCAAGGAAGGGGAGGAGGCGGCCACGCAGAAAAGGGAGGTGGCCACGCAGAAAAGGGAGGCGGCCACGCAGAAAAGGGAGGCGGCCACGCAGAAAAGGGGCGCGGTGACACAGGGAAGGGGGGAGGCCGCGACGCAGTCACGGGAGGGCCGCGACGCAGAGAAAGGGGGGTCCCGACGCAGACACGGGCGTGCCGCGACACAGAGACGGAGGCGCAGCAAGCAGGGAAGGGGGAGGCGACCATGCACACAGGAGGCGGCCAAGCGCACGGGAGGCGGCAACGCAGAGAAGGGGGGAGGCAGCCACACACACAATGGGAGGCCGCGACGCAGTCACGGGAGGCCGCGCCACAGAGCGTAAGCGCGGCGAAGCAGAGAAGGGGGATGGCTGCGACGCAGAGAAGGGCGGAGCCGGCCATGCAAACGGGAGCCGGCCATGCACACACAAGAGAGAGGGGAGGCTGCGACGCAGACACGGGGTGGTGACGCAGATACGGGAGGGCGCCAACGCAGATATGGGGGGCACCGCGACGCGGACATCG
>WTXF01000757.1:0-10917 GCA_022496215.1 Russula brevipes | reverse complement strand
TATCATCGATGACGTTAGTTTTCGTTCTGATACATCTCGATGGCTTGTGTTTAACCAACAGATTTCCAGGAGCTCAATGAGATCCTCATTCCCTTCCGGTTGGGTGCTCCTCCTGGTACGTACCTCTTCATCTTGCTTTTGTTTTTGCGTGCCCTTATGCTACACCCTTCAGGCTATTCTTGACACTTGCCACTCGGAACGATGCTCGACCTTCCGCATCACCATTGTAACAGTGTCTGGGTTCCTTGGCAATCCAAGGGCAAGCGGCGGACGATGACCATGCAGAATATCAACGGTTCGTCATCGCACCTTACTCCTGTTTCGTACGCTGACATCCCTTAGTGCGTCGTCAGGCGACGGACTTCGCGAACTCGACGTTGATTACAAGTGCGGTAGAGGGCAGAGCCCTGCCGAACTTGGCGAAAGTCGCCCTGCTGACCAACCTGATGGAGCGCAACCTTGCGAGACTCGACGTCCACAGGAGCGTATGATGTTCGCAAATCAGAGTCGATACGCTTCCCCAGAGGCTCGTTTGATTGCAATGGCTGGTGCGAGTATAGTGATGACCCACATCCAACTGTTGTGAGTACCAGGCGTCTCTGGTTGTTGTGCCCTCTCACCTCATGTCGTTTATAGCTTTCTCTATCTGCCTGCTCGGACCTGCAGAGGGCTTGGGAGGGCCGAACGGCTCGCTGACTACGGTCTTGTGCAATTACCTTAGTGAGTGTACATTTTGTAATGCTCCCATACCGCGGTCTGACATGCCTATCAGAGAATTATAGCTATCCGTCATATAGTGCCTTAATGTCTCATATCAAGTACGTTGGTCTGTCGTTGCAGGCTCACACGGGCACTTAATTGCCACACCTCATTTAGCTTCCAGTTGCATGATAACGCCCTTCCATTGCACGCGTATACTCGCGACCAAAGGAAGAAGGCCGCTCGTGGCCAAGGGATGGATTTGCTGACGGGAGCTTGACAATTTCCAACAACCAGAGTTGAGCAGCCTCGTGAGACTGGTGCGTTTGTGTCGTTGGTTCCTGTGCACCTGCTGATGGCCTTGTCCATAGAATATGGAGGACACCCTGCAGCTTTGAAAGAATGCCGTTGTACCTCCAGTGTCCTATTCCTCCGGTCACGTGCCCGCGGACTCTTATGTCTTTTATTCTCGCCTGCGCCTGAGCACAGGTTCATTGTACCCATAGCGCATCTTCTGACACATACATTGCCCTTTCACCCCCGCCTTCAACTCGTGTAATCTCGGTTCTTTTCATGTATCCAAAACAGCGATGCACAGCTGTTTCTTTAGTAAGTAACACCTTGCGACCGCCGGCTGTGGCCATGCAGGCATCTCGATCATATATTAGGCTATTCTTTGTCTCGCGAAAAGTTATGGTTGTGCACTCAAAAGACAAATACAACATGACAGTCCGATGGAATGGAAGCTGGAGCAGCTTGGCTTTGAATTAGGCTTCAAGTTGTGGACGCAAGATATCAAAGGACGCGTTTTTGTGGCTCGCCTTTTCCAATGACGCTCTGCTTTCTTTGAGTTTAATGAGCGCGATCGTCCTTCGCCGCGATGCAGACGCGAGTGATGCCTGTGACGGAGATCCGACTGCTTCGGCTACAGCATCCCTGGTCCCTTCACTCGCCTTTAACGCCAAACCATCAACACGACATATCCTCTCGGTGGCGTTGGGCAGCGCAAGTTGATCAGTGCCCCGAGCTTGGCCAGAATGGTTCTCAATAACCTGCCCACATCTCGTGCTTTCTCGTCCAATCGAGGGGTCGTGTGCTCATGACAGACCCCCCCCCGCGATTGGCGCCGTGGGAGACTGACGACAGTGGGGCCAGGAGAGGGTTAGTTCGTGTGTTGAGCGCCCAAAATACACGCGGGAACCGGCAGCCAACTCTCTTTTTGTCGGCCTTTCGTCTCACAGCTTCCACAGCCACTCACAATCTACTACCCCGGACCCGCTCCCCTTCCTTACCTTGCGGACGGCAGACGTTCAGGTCAAGCCACCTGCAGCTGATGATGATGCCACAGCCCACAAAAAAACCCCGCACAACTCTATCATGACATGGGCACCGCGTTTTTTCGGTACTAGGTGGGGGGCACACGCCAGCAGGCAAAACAGAAAACTGGCTCAGGGATGCTGCAGGTTCCTCAACCCTGGCTGAGTGACGTAACCAGGTAGGACACGACACACGACGTCTTGGAGGCCGCGTGAGCACACTAGTCCCGTCACCTATATCATCCTCGCTAACTTCCTCTCCCCATGATTTCCTGATCGCACTACCCCATGGGAAACTGCTGCGCCGGTAGTGCTACCCCTCCTTCAGACACCGTGCTCTCACCGGCCGCGGCCGTGAACGACACACCCCACGCCAGGGCGGGGCACCACCCTCAGCCTCAGCAAACGCCCACGCCCTCGTCATCACATGTAGCCCCCCCACTCCCGAACAACACCGAAAGACCCGTTCACCGAACCGCTCAAAACCGTCGCGAAACGGCCCCGAGCCAGGGCCGCGCGGTGGAGCCTGCACCCGCGCCATATCCACATTCCTCCCAGGTTTACGGAGAGGGAAGCTCGTCCGCGCAACCCTCCCGCGGTCATCCGCACCCGCCCCCCTCACGGCCCGGAGGCGATGCGTCCGTGCAGCCGACACCCCATGCGCCATCGTCGTTCCGTCGCGCGCACGCTTCCGGTGTAGGGGACCCGCCTCCTCTCGCTCGGTCCAGGTCGGTGGATACGCAAGCTCGGCAAGAAGGACCTGCGCGCCGCCCTGGTAAACTTTCCAGGGCGGCTTCTGGGTCTTTTCTTGACAGTGCACAACCACCGGATTCCAGAGTCGCGCGCCCACCGGCTGGGACGTCACAAAGGCCCCTCCAGCTGGACCTGGAGACAATCCGAGCACGAGATATGGACAGTGAAGGTCGACCACATCTCAAAGCTACCGTGCAAAGCGTACTTTCCGGTGTCTCCAGGTACACCCTCAGATGTCCGCCCGTCGGTCATAACTACTACTATCGTCCCACAGATTCAGAATTCTCGTTATCGGGAAGGTGCGTATACACGTTCAGACAAATTCAAGGTGAAATTAATGTGGGTCTCATCGCAGCGAAATTCTGGCAAGTCCTCACTCATCAAGGCTGTCTTCAAAGTCGATATGTCGGTGTGTGTCCAACCACATCACTGTCACATTCATTTGACGGTGCAGTATCGTAAGGTTGCACCCGGGGCAACTGGTATCAACGAGTTTCGTCCACGGGACAATCGTCGCGTCATAATTTGTGAATGTTCTGGGCTTGAACCCGGAGACGTGCCAACCGTTCGGCATTTCATCGCAACACGCACTCACCCAAGCTGCCCAGCGTCGGAAAGATTACATGCTATCTGGTGAGGCAAAGTTTAGATGTCTGTGTAGCTGTACGACTGATGAAGGTGAACTTAGGGTGTGCGTACCTACGTCGGACGTCATTGCTGGAAACCTCGGAGACGGCGTGAAAGAACTTCTAGGCATGCACGGAGGTGAGCGCGTACGGGGACACTTTGTCCAGTCAACAGAACAGACGATTGTCAGTTTCAGTTCCCACTGTCTTCGTGACAACCAAGTTTGACCTGGTCATCTCCGAGGTACCATCCAATCACACTCAAAACTACGAAGGGGTAAAGGCTATTGTACGTGCGAAGTACGAAGAGTCCTGTCCCACGTCGTCTCGTAAGAACACCAGGAATGTGCCTGTCGAGATGGTTTCCGGTAATTACTCTTTCAGGCACGTTGTGTGGAGGGGACATCTGACACTTTCATGTGCTTCAGCGCGCCCAGATTTTCGCAATCTCATCGACAGCTTGACCGGAAAGACAGACCGGGCCATCCTCACACACCCATGCAATGCTCCTGCATCGTCCGAAGCACGGAACGCACAGGCACAAATATCGCCTGTGCTTCTCGCATGGTCGGCATCACAGAGAACAAGTCGTGACATCATCGTTCGAGCTGCCATTGAGTGCGTGACCTCGTTTCTATTCCTGAACTCACTTCCTGATGCTGTGCTACAGAGTTGGCCGAAGCAGTGAGTGAAACGTGACTGGCTTATAATTGACGTCATTCCAACAAAGGGTCCTTTGCCTACATATAGGATACTGGCGCGGTCTCGGGTCCAGTGAATACTTTTCTGGGCGCAAACAGGCGAACTGTCTGGAGGTTATTCGTGCCGATATTGTTGACATCTGGAATCTTCCTGATAAAGACAAGGTGTGTATATTGTTTTTGTCCCAGGTCTCTTGTTTGATCAAGGTGATTAGTATTTGTCGAGTAAAGCATTCAAAGACGAGATTTCCTACCTTGTCCAAGAATTAAGCGGTTCTCCCGCTTATCCCTTATCAACAGCCACGGCTGCTGCGTGGCTGGAGGATACGTACCAGAATAAGTGAGCAACCTCTTCTAGCATCGCTCACTGGCACTCAGCCTCATTCCTTGTTCAGCCAAGAGAATATTTGCTGCGTGATGGGCTACATCGTAGACCTGAGCGTTATTCTCTGTGGCATTTTCGCGTCTGTTGGCGATGTATCACCATTTGGTGTCCAGTCGGTGATAAAAGAGTTTGTTGACTCGGGTCGCAAGGCAAACATCCATACAGAAATTCGTGGCTTTGTGAGGGTGACGCAGCCCTCATTCACCTATCAGGACAAAGATCTGTTCCTGGAAAAAATTATTGACTTAATCAGATGCTTTTGTGTCCTGCCGTACAGCGATGGTCATACAATAATTCGCGCATAGGAGCCACGGGGCGACTAACATTACCAACTTTTGACGCGGTGCAAAACGCGGTGTCAATATCTTCCGAGGCCAAATCGCCCTTACTACCTCACTCCCTAAACTGACATCATCTTCCTCCCTTAGCCTGTGTGCTGTCCCTCTTTGCCTTGTCTTGCTTCGGCTTTCACGTACTCCCTCCTTTTCTTTACTGTTACACTGCTTGCGTTGTGTCACGGGATGGCACCTGTATGGATAATAATGTATCCGTCCTTATTTCACTCTTAAGGTCATTCACAATGTTCACACCTATGGACATGCGCCTACGATACGCCGATAACTTTACCTTCATCCCCTCGCCTGCGGCTGAGGACGAACCGTGTTGTATGAAATATACATCGATATCCTTGATTCGATGTGACGAGAGCATCTTGCACGAGTGTTCAGGGCCGAATATTCAGCAATCCCGTCTGGCCGTTGTAAGGGGCCCTTTTGTTGCGTTGAGGCGGCAGCCGCACACAGCGCATGCCACGCCCTGCCTGCCAGTGTTACGCGCGTTCGGGCCGACGGGGCAACATACACTTTATTAACAAGTGTTGATCGATTTTGATCCTTCGCAACAACTTTAGTATAAGAAGATGATAGGAACCGTCTACGCGAGACCACAGTCATTACTTTCGCCGACTAGTCAGTATTCATGGCACTACTAACTCTTGTGTATAGCATAGTTTCTGTCTCTACATCTTTCCCAATGCGCGTTCTCGAAGTCGTCTGTACTGAATGTGGATGTTATAAAATGAACTGTGAGAGGAGGACTGCCAGTGACGCATTTGCGCGCGCGTATGCGAGGGAGAATTGCCGTGGGACACTCAAAACTGAGAAAGGAGAACGGGTACCAGGAGAAACCCGCACGCAACCTGTCACGTTCTCTTTAATGATGCACACCGCAGTACAGTATGTTGTGTCGCTGTATGATCGGACAAGGCGCTGTGGTTACCACATTCCCTTTTCCCCATGGGAACAACCCATGCACATCGTAGCCTCATGGAACACAACCAGGGTAACACGCAGGCACGCCGCCAATGAAGAAGACTTCTATCACTGCATCCTGGACGGCGGTGTGTATCATACATCAGTCAGAGATCACATCGTGGGTGCGGCGTGCAGCGGTGTCGTGGTCGAGATTTCAAACTCAGTGGCCTGGTGTTTTCTAGTCCTCGGTCCCAGTCGTTGAGACTCAGACATTCGGAGTTAGAAAGCCCCACGAAAGTTGACTGCAATTGTGTGTTTCAGTGTTTCAGTGTCCGCATCTCCGACACAATTTGTTCATTGGGACGAATGGGAACGAGACAAGACAAGGTGTCTTCGTGTCTCATAGATCTGAGTGCTGAGCGCTGAGCATTTGCCTGGGCCTTGCTCTGAAGGTCTTCAAAGAACTTCCACACGAAAAAGGGTTTGGAAATAATTTCAGGCACCAAGCTGGGGGCCTGGGGCATGGGTTAGATTATTGGGTCCGGGTCACCCGTGCACTCGGTCAAGGTGGCGCAACGACATTCTCCCCAAGCTGTGACCTTTCCTTGACGGTGAACATAGCACTTGAGTGCCTCTACTATTCTCAGGTAGAATGAATATACACCTGACAGGTTATCTCCTCACCAGCGGACAATTCCCGCGCTGACTAGTTGGTCGTTGGTACACCAACTCTAATAGATCCTGCCAGTGATGTACAGGGAAGAAGGACGTGATGACGACCATGCAGCGACAAGCTCACTCTTTTCCGCGTCTTACATTATGGTGGTTCGTTCAGAAATCCGGTTGAGTGCTCCGCGCAAAATTCTACATGGCTGTCTGGTGCTGCGAGCGACTCTCCCACTGGCATTCCGATGGCATTGGTCTTCACACGGGCACTATGACCCAATCTGCTATACTCTGGAGTCTCTTGAAATCTCTGTGACTTGTAACTTTCCCAACGTACTCGTGTTAACTTGGTCGGTCATGGTGGGTACCAAGTTGTTGTCCTCATCGTTCTCCTCGAGATATGGGTCCACACAGGGTGGATTCGTAAGGTGAGAGTTAATAACGTGTCCTATAGGCGATGAGTTTACTTTCCCTTGCAGCTCTACAACCGCGTGACGATTTCTGGCGCCCGACTGACTGATGTATCAACTAGCTTCCCTCGATCGACGATCGACCCTAATGAAAGTCCGCACCCAATGTGTGGGCATCGCGGATCCTCTGTAGGGAGGCAGTGGCCTCATGTATCGTGGCAGTCTGACCGCTCTGGTTTGTGGCATGCAAGAAAAGGTGCAGAAGGGCTCGATTGTTACCTCGGTGGCTGTATTTCGTAGTTGGACGCCCACCACGCCCAGGCCTGACGTGTCCATTGTAGACAAAATAATATAGCCTTCGCTTCACGACCTTGCAGTAGATGTGCGGCCTGTATCGCGTCTCCTTTCATTTGGCTCTCGGCTACGTATCAAACCTTTTCGCACTTCATCAGCACATGTACAACAAAAAAGGGGGGCTGCCAGTACTGGAGGCGATGAAATCGACGGCAGGACAACCACCACTCCGATTAAGGCTGCAGAATCTCATGTAAATGGTGTGCGTTCGTCATGGTTGTCCGCTCCACACCTGCTGCCAGTGGTCGGGTTGTGAGTGGGAGATGGATGCCAGCCCGCAACTACGTGTCATATGCCTTGTTCATATTCGTTTATGAGCATGCCACTTATCGTACTTATCCCTCAACTTGAACGGCCTCAACACTCGGGCTCTTGACAGTTGACACACCTACTAGTACTCCTGTATTGCAAGCATTGATTGATATTCCGTCCGGAGTCCTCACCTTGGTTACAGTAATATAACTTTCGTGTCCCCCAAGATAAAGCACAAGAATTGGTATTTTTCTATGTCTCTCTCTCCTTTCGATACTGTATCATCCCCTTGTTCTTCCGAGTGCCAGTGGGCGCTTCGTGCGTGCATGACTGTTCAAATCACGTGCTGGGTTTTCAAGATTAAAAAAAACAGCGCGAAATCGTGCGCAAGACGATTACTTTCGCCCGCATTTTTGGGAAATAGCAGGTGAATGCCTTGTGTGATACAGTAGGCAGTGCATGCATGCTCTTCGCCACCAAATCTAATTTTAGCGCCCAACAAACCCGACATTGGTGGCAATCGGTGTCGGATAGCGGATAGCATAAATGCCAGTAATTGTACGACCATCACATCCTCACCATGTCCGTCAGAAAGAGGATCCCCGAGACACGAGCAGCATAAAGGAGAGGTCTCTTTCGCAGGTTGTAGCAAGGTTTTGAGCGTGTGTGTCCGCGTGATCGACACCGCAACAAACGCATGTTCTTGGGCGCGCGCGGAACCTTGCAGTTGCGCCGCTGATTGCCTCGCCTTTTTTCATTTGCCGCATCAAATACCTCGACGTGCCCGCTTTTGCACCACGCAAACCCTGACGAAGCGTAGCACTAATGTGGGCCACCAATTCGGAGAGTCAAGCTCCGAGGCTCCAATCAGTCGAACAAGTACTCAGTGGAGACGGAACGACCATCGTGTGTAACATCCTCGTGTTCTCGTGTATATATTTCGTTTATATCCCTGCGCTCGCCCCTGTCCATCCTAGGAGTCACTGAGCCTCCGCATTGACCATGGTAATTGCCTCCTTGCCGCACCGTTCTTCCTCGCCGGCCTCGAGAAAAGGAGATAACGAAGTTCCCCTACATGGACTAATCCAATCTCGTCCCCCTCCACCCCGAACCCAGTAGCATCCACCCGCCATCTCCGATGGAGCAGAAAGTCCACACCCGAATCGCCCCTAAGCCGTGTTGAGGCGGCTGCGTCCTTGATGCCCAGAGCCGCCCGCGGTGATATTTGTCAATATGCAACAGCCTCCACAGCGTCGTCACACAATGCCCGTGCCGGGACATCCCAACGTCCCGCGCTTGTTCCTTCATTCACCCCCACAATGCGGAACCTCAGTATGCACCTGGACGTTGTTTCAATACAACAATTAGAATTGTTTGTAGAGTCAGGATCTTGTCATTGGCAAGGTATGTGCTTACCATCTGTGGACGTTCCCGTCAAGTAATACCGCTTTCGCAACAGAACCTCTCTGGAAAGTCATCACTCATCAACTCTATCTTCAAGGTGGATGTCTCGGTGTGTATCCTGACATCCATCATTAACCCGTTTAATAACGAGATTGGCTGTACTTTCCGGGATAGACGGACGAGTCCAGGACAGTCGATATCGATTCTGGCTTTGTTCACGTGACATCACGTAACAACCCCCACCTCATAGTCCATGAATGTTCTGAAATTGCCCAGAACATACAAATCATCGGGAGTTTATCACAGGTCGCACTGGCCCAAACTGCCCAGCGTCGGAAAGATTACACGCCATTTGGTAAATATGTGATGATGTAGTATACTGGCGATTGTCTGATGAAGACTAAATTAGGATATGCGTGCCTATGCAAGACGTCTTTGATCGAAACATCGGAGACGGCGTGGAAGAGGTCTAGGCATGAATGGAGGTGAGCGCGCACAATAACTCCTTGTCCATTCTACTAAGCCAGCGATGGTAGTGCCTGTTGTCCTCGTGGCCACGAAGTTCGACCTTGTGGTCTCCCAGGTTCCAGCTGACATCGCAGGCGATGCCGCTCGACATTATGGAAAACGCAAGGGCAAGAGCTCATGCGACGTACAAAAGGACCTGTAGTTCCCTGCTTCCAAGCAATCTCAAGGATGTGCCTGCTGAAGCTGTTTCCAGTAATTACACCTCCGTTATTCGACGCGACTTCCGACTCATTTCATTATCTACAGCGGACCCGAAATTTACTGATCTCATCCACAGGTTATCACAACGACTCACGATCTCATCATGGGCTGACCCACGCAATATCATTGTACCTACCACTTCATCTGAAAATACAGAGAGGCAACCACAAATATCCCCTGTACCCTTAGTGTGGTCGATTGCACAGAGAATTATCCACAATCTTATTATTCAAGCCTCTATCGAGTACGTAACATCTTCTTAGTCTTCGATTGCACGACCTCACAACGTTCCACAGCGTTGGATGTAGCCGTACGTACCATGTATCGTCCCAATGTCATAAAATACATGCTGAGGTGTTCTATCTCACATATAGGATATTGGCGTGGCCTTTCGTCCAGCCAGGACTTCACTGACTGGCCACTTGAAGACTGTGCGGGGTCATTCATCTCGATATCGTCGACGTCTGGAACCTCCGAGATAGAGATGGGGTTTGTCCTTCTCCACATGTGGTCGTCTTGTTTGCTCAGTGAGATCAGTATCTTCGGGGCGAGAATTTAAGACAAAGATGTCCAACCTTGTGAAGGACTCTGCTGAGCTACTACCCACTGGTGCATCACCGAGGTGAGTATCACCATATGTAGGTCGACGCCGGTATTGAAGATGTCGATTTCTCAACGTTCCTAGGACAAATGGTACGCCCAGGCGTCAAGCTACCATGCCGGCGCATGACGGGGGGTGGGCAACCAATTCATACCAAAATAGGTGAGCGTGACCCTTTTTTCCATATTACTAAGTCTCACCCAATCTTATTCATCCAGTGCCGAGCACATACGATATATCATGGGCTACATCGTAGACCTTACCGTATCCTGCACAGGTTCTTTATTTCTGCACATGATGTGTCGGCAAGCGAAGTCAGGCGACGATGGAACCTCCATGTCAGATCTGGCCTCCGAGAGCAAATTCACGGTGATATTCGCCGCTTTGTTTCGGTATTGGCCTCATTACCCCATCACGGGAACGACCTCGCCATGGAGAAGATCATTGATTTGATTAGACAATTTTGTGTACCTCCTCTAGGGCGCGAGTGAGTCCCTTACCTGTTCTGGCGACATTCACCGGAATCAACTTTTTGGTATGCGCTCAGGGTGAAGACAAGCTCATCCACGTCTAGTGCTTCACGTCACGTCACATCGCTCTGCTTTTTCATGTACACCAACATCTTCTGCCTTCGGGTTTCATGGATTACCTCCTCTCTGCGAGCCTACCACACATTCATTCACCACGCCGATATTCTACGAATTTTAGCATTGTTAGTCTCGACGTAATCTCATAATATAGCTGCGCACTGCGTGCCCGTCTCTGCAC
>WTXF01000756.1:0-10940 GCA_022496215.1 Russula brevipes | reverse complement strand
GCATCGCTCTCATCTACCGCAGGGTGAACAATAAGGGACTAGTAACGCTGTGCTGTGGCTTAGCGCTTTATCGTTCATCGCCGAGGTGCGGGATGGGCATTTCAAAAGCACAACTAAATTGCATTGGATACACTGAATTCACACTTCGACCTACACGCTCGTTTCCAGCTGACCACATACAACATTCCATGTGCCCTCCTCACAGCAACCCCAAAAGCAACACGAATATTATTATGACCCACTCACGTGTCCTCGTAGCAAAAAATACCCGGAAGCGCCCGATCTGTGTTCCACGACACCTTCACAGGGCGACCTGCTCGTTCCGCGCATCCACGAACGGCCGAAACGTGTCGAGCACAGACAAAACTTGATCTTCACCAATGGAAGCCGCCGTGCCCGCCGCTGCATTCAATTCGATCTTTTCCAGCGCGGGTAGGAAATCCGAGGACACGCCGTCGCACTGTGTCAAGAGTTCTCCGACTTCGCGTTCCGGTCCGGAAATTCGGAGGACTTTCGCATTGCGGAAGAAACCAAAGAATGTGCGCCATATAGCAGCGTTGCCCTGGTGTCGTATGCCAAAATTGATATTGATTCCGAAGGGGGACGTGATTAAGATGTCCTGCACGGTGGCGAGTGCGTAGAGAACGTAGTACCAATCTGTAACAACGGTGCATCTACGACGACTCCGAAGGGTGTCATCCGTTGAATGATGGGATTGTGTCAGTATGGAAATCCTTACTCTCCATTCTGCCAAGTTAAGTCTGGCTGCAAAAAGATCCCTTCCCATATTACGGATAAACCTGGACAGAGGCGAAGTGGGGAATGAAATTAATGAAAGATGGTAGCGGTCAGGGGTGATGTGAAACCACTGCAAGGACGGAGCTGCAGTCTGGCCACAAGAAATTCCAATCGAGGTACATTGCCTTTGAAGGATAAATATCTCAGCCGTGAGAGGACGATATCTCCCATCTGGTCAGGCGGTGCCAGGGCCGTCTGAGGTGGACATGTGGTCGAATACAGTGCCACCGTAAGGTAACACAGGGAAGGTAAATCTTGTAGATAAAAAATGAGCGGGATTTTTAGCTCCTCGATGACGACGCTGTCAAGTAGCAAAGTGACATCAACGAGTGTCGTTGAAAGCGACAGTACTTTGTATAAGAATGGGCAGGCTACGCCATGGAACCGAAGGCGTCGCAGAGGCGGGGGGTGAGTCCTAAAGATTGGGGGGAAGTCAAAGTCTAGGGTGCTCCAATAGCTCAGTTCAAGGCTCTCCAACGCAGGAAAAGGGGAATTTATTGCCATCAATAATGTCTTCATGAGTGTCTCGTCCGTGGGGGCGGCAATTGAACACACATGATTGGCATCCGCAAGAGCAGAAACCATGCAATCGTAGATCTTCTGGGAGCCGATTCCACTGGAATAATCAACGACGATCGGCAAGGGCGGGATACCCGTCGACGCGATCGCTTGTCTCGTCCTGTGCCCTGAAAAGCGAAGCCGCAGGCGTAAACGGGAAGGGTGCGCAAAGACGAGCGCCCGCCATTCTCGGCATACATGAGCGAGCTTGAACCATCCATCTGTGTCGTTCCAATACTTCTCGTAATTTATGATTCGTCGAAAGAAATCGAATATCTCCAGGAGAACATCACTGTTGAGTTTAACTGCTGTTGCGCCAGAAGTTGGCAGGGGATCGCCGTCCTGGCCTGAACTTCTGGAGAAATGTTATGGTATTCGATGGCGCCAAGAACGCGTGGTAAGTTGTCACACGCACTGTCGCTGGGGCATATTCCGTGTGGAAATCCGACTCCGGTATCGATATGAGGTCAGAAAGAAAGGAGGCCGCATTGGGTACCAATACGAGTCCGTGACGAAAACAAAAATTGGTGACATGTGTGACAGTCACGTCACGCTGGAACGGTCGCGCATCACGTGCGAGCGACGCGCCGCGTCGTTTATTCATCCGTCCGCCGACTCGGAGTCCGGGCTCGACTCGCTTCTCTATATCGTCAAGTGGCATCTTTGATTCCCTGATTCAATATCGGCCTTACACATGTCGATGTTTGACGGAATCAAGTTCTTCTGCACCTCCACCCTTCCAGACAAGCGAAGAGTCGATCTGTCCCTCCTCTTAGAGCATAACGGCGCTCGAGCTGTACCCCTGGAGGAAGCAACACATGTCATCACGCTCTCGCTTGACTATGAGGGACAAGATGACGCGAAAGAAGGATCAGTTACAGTCACAGTACATCCCTCCTGAGCTTGGAGTCACACCTACGTGTTAATCGTTGACCTTCCAGGATTACTGGATCGACCAGTCGTTAATCCTTGGGAAAGTTCAGCCGTGAGTGAATGTGCTTGATCGTTTGGTCTGAAGCACTTCCCTTGAATATCACCCTAGGGCGCAGTACTTCTCCCCTGATCCCGCAATGCTATTCTCAGGAGTTGTGGGGTGCGCAACTGATGTACGCTGTCCTTCCCCTGTTCCTTCTGTCGCGCGCTTCACTTCTCGTTCCTTAGCTTGTGCCATCTGATATAGAGGTACTGTCAGCCGGAATTACGGCACTTGGGGGACAGTGGCGCACTGGACTAACTCGCGACGTCACCCATCTCTTTGCTGTGAGCCCTGGGTCCGAGAAATATCGGACTGCGTTGCGCTACCAAAAGGACACACAAGTTAAAGTACTTGTTCCGCATTGGTTTGATGATTCAGTGCGCCTCGGCATTCGCGGTCTATCCGCTACTACGTATGAATGGCCTGAACCTGCAATTCTTACTTTGGGGAAGTCAAGCCCTGACACAGACGAAGTGGGGAATGACTTGTTACGGCCGCAGAGCAAGCTACCTCGGGATAAGAGGGCACTGTATAAGGCTGTTCTTATGACGGCGGAGCAAGAAACGAAATTGGGCCAAGCAGAGACGCGCGATATCTGGGGCAGTAGGCGCATATTGCTTAGCCCTGACCTCGAGCTTTCGGAAGGTCGTCTGAATGCCATTGAAGCTGGGATTACCCGTTTGGGGGGAGTCGTCGTGGACTGCGATACCCAGTGTGCGGACGCATTCGACGTTCTGATTGCGCGTTATCGTTGGGGAACTCTTTACACAGAGGTGAATTGTCGCTTCATCATGGTCGGTTTGAACCGGGGACCCGTAGCTGACTCCATACAGGGTGTAAACGGGCGCAAGCTCATTGGGTCACTCATTTGGCTATTTCATGTACAGTCTACGGGGACTATCGGTACCCCCACAGCCCAATTACTTCATTACCCGATTCCTAAGAAACCTATCCAAGGATTTTCTGCTCACGTGCGTATTGCTCGTAAATTCAAAATGGGGCTGCTTAACACAGGGTGTAGGAGATTACTGTGACGAATTATACCGGCGATGCTCGTGATTACCTCAGAAAGCTGATCACGCTTATGGGTGCGACCTTCACACCGAGTATGTCTGGGAAAAACACTGTTCTTGTCGCCGCATGGTGCGTTCGTCTGATACAACCGTAATTCTATTGATCATTTGATCCCGTTCCTGTAGCGTCTCTGGAAACAAGGCAACAAAAGCTCGTAACTGGTCCATTCCAGTTGTCAACCATACGTGGCTAGAGGATTGCTTTATTCAGTGGAAAAACCTCTCTGTTGGTCTCGAAAAATATGTCGTTTTCCCACCTGGCCTCGACTTCTCCGACCATCTCGGCGAGCGCGGCATTCAACGCGAGGTCATCCTTGAGACCCTTCCTGATCTCATAGCTGAAATGGCGCTTGCACAGGGCAAGGTGAGCCCCGTAGAAGAAGGGTCAAATGATGACAGCGGGGACAATCCGTCTCAAATAGCCATGAAACGACCTAGTGCTTCCATGACCAACGAAAGGGGGGACATCATGGGCAGGTCCATTTCGTCTTGCAAGCGCCAGTGCAGAGTTGACCAAGATACCACAGAAGAGGACGTGCCACCTCCGGCCATCGAATCTGTGAATATTGAGGCGGCTTCAACCAGTGCCCCTGTTACGAGCCCGTCGAAATCTGTGCAAAAGTCGCCGTCGAACTCGCCTTCGAAGTCTCGCGCCACAACCTCACTTCGGATGGAATCGGTCCTCGTGACACCTACAAAGACAAGGAAGGCGCCCGGGGGGACTCCACAGCAGCCCGCAAGGAAGATCAGCCCAGTCGGAGCTAAGCATAAGCGCCGTGCTTCCCGTTCGGAATCGACCTCCGGAGAGCACCCGCCCCTTTTGTCGTCCCTCACAGCTGACACCACGGCGGATCAGGAAGAAGTATCATCAAGACGGACGTCGAGTCGCAGTGCGGCCAACAGGGCTTCTCAGCGGTTGAGGGATGAAGTGATGCCCGACGTCATCAACTTCGAGAAGGAAATGCGGCGCGGTCACCTGCGGGCAGCCAACCTCCCCACAGAGCTGGGGAATGAAAAGACGGTCACCGCTTCGAAGGCGTTGGGCAAGGGCAAGAAGCGCACGACGATCCAAGCTGCAGCGGAAAGCCTCCCGGCTTCTGATGGCGAACACGAGCGCAAGAGGCGGCGCCTCGGCAGTGCGAAGGGCAATGATCGCTTGGAGGGGCGCAATGATGATAAGCGCGCAGACACAACCAGAGAAAACAAAGGCACAACGAAGGGCGGAAAAATGAAGAGGGAATCCTCCTGTGGAGACTCCAGGCGAGTAGCCCCACCGACAAACTTTTGTGCGCTGACTGACCGACTGCAGTGAAGTATCAGTGGGTATCTTGACTACACAGATCACTCTAAACGAAAACGAAGAAAAGGTGTGGCGGCAAGTTCTGAGAGTTTTGACGTTTTTTCACCGTTCCTTGCTTGGTTAGACGTTAGTAAAACTAGGAGCGAAGATTGGCGTGAAGCCCAGCGAGTGCACCCACCTGGTCGTTAAAACCCTCGCACGCACAGAGAAGTTCCTGTGTGCAATGGCGGTCGCCCCTTACGTCGTGACGGAAAAGTGGGTCCGCGATTCCATCGCGGCCAAAAAGCTGCTTCGTGCGTAGTTTTGTTCTGTTCCCATCTCTCTCTCTCTCTCTCTCTCTCTCTGTATCTGAGTACGCGTTCTTGTGCAGCCGCCGATAAGTATGCGCTTGCAGATCCTGCCAACGAGAAGAAATGGAGATTCAAGCTTGCCGGCGCTCTAAAGCGTGCGAAAGCTAAGAAGGGCCAACTTTTTGCCGGTAAAGTGTTCTATGTGACGAACAAGGTGCCACTGGATAAGAAACTGCTGAAGAACATCGTATTGGCGCACGGCGGGCAGGTGAGCAATCCCAACAGCACGCATACCCGCCACAAGTGATTGACAGATTGGGCCTATCTATAGTTCCGCCAGCAAAACCCCACTGTCCGCGTGCTGAGCGGCAAGGGGTCGGATCAATACTATGTGGTTTCTTGCCCCGAAGACGCATCCGTATGGCAGCCTATCGCAGACGCTGGCCATCCGATTTACTCACAGGAACTCATCCTCATCGCGGCTCTTACACAGGAGATCCGTTTGGATGCCGAAGACGTTCGGATCGACACACCATGATGAGTAACTCTCTAAGGCCACACGTTCGCTCTGAACCGCCATCCTCGTCCCTTCATCGTGTCCGCGGCTTTTCTCGTCCTCGGGATGTCTACGACGCGACGATCCGATCCTCACTCATCTACCTAAGAATGTCCGTGCGCACACTTCCTGTGTTCTCATCCCGCAGCCACCTGTCTCATCTCCCTCCCGTACCTCATGAACTCGGCTCTCCCTTGTTTCTCACTGACTTGTTGATTACCGACCACGCCAGGCTGAAACTGGCTACGAGAATGTTTCAATTATTTGACGCACCCTTTCCCTTTCTCGCCGTCTTGCCTTTTCACTGATTTTCTTTACATTATCAGGCTCGTTGATCTTATACCGTCTTCGACACCTCGCTACGGACCTTTATTCTTTTTCCAAGGCCCTTCCCTTTTGTTTTGTTTTGTTTAGATTGCTTACGGACTCGGACGGCGGCGACGGATGGTACAGCAAAATGTAATCCCATTTCGGCATTTTGGTCCTGATAATCGACTCGTATTTGTACCGTTTCGCGTGAACTACACGCCGTTCGTGAGTATGCTATGCGGGAATGCGATCGTGGACATCTCAAAGTTGACCTACATCCCGGGGGTCCCCCGTCTCAGTCTGGTATGTCCCCCCATCGCGCTGAGGGGCATACAATGCGGTTGCACGGGATTTCTGCAGCGAAAATTACGACAAGACAGAGATGTTGCTCAGCATTTGGTGCGCCATGTTTTGATCCCGTTGTTTGCTCGCTGTTGAAACGCTAGGTCTTGTCTTGATGCCTACCTTCAACCAAACTAGATGCGACCCGTGTGAATGAGGAGGAAGTGATCCAACATGTCAGCACACAGTCCAAGGGACACATTTTAGCCATGTGACTGCAGTATTCAATAAGGATGTGTCGGTAAACTACATTTGGTGTTTTTTTGGTCACCTCCCTTTCTCTGTCTCTGGCAACAAAATCTTGATGTGCATGGGTGATGTTTTGCACAGCCTTCCGCGCTTTCGCCTTCACCCTCTCCGGACATCGAGGAACGGCACAAATGCGCTTGCGGGATTAGAACTCGGAAGGTGTCACAAAACATCGCCGCATTGGGCTGTCGAAAAAAAGGCTTTCATTGTTTGCTCTCTTCGGGTTTGTTGTGGTGGCTGCAAGTCGTCCGAGTGTCGTCCGTGGCTTAGATACGCTCTCACGTCATTCTGTAGTTTGCGCGCCAATGCAACTGTTTCCGTCCCGACTCATGCTCCCCACTTCGAACCTTGCTTGCTAAAGGACGTGGGTTGTCGCTAACAGTTTCCGCTATTTCACATCTCCCTCCATCATGCGGCAGGCTGTCCCTTGCGCTCCCCCTTACACGTTGACTTTTATCCGGGCGCCCCTGACCCCCCTCCCGCGATGGCTGCCTGTATATTTACCTCCCCATCGTACATTCTCTCGTCATTCCTGCATCCTGCAGCCGTTTGCCGCCGCAACCATACGATGCGTTTGCCCCTTTCGATGCACACCGTGGCACCCCTCAACACCGCCTCCTTTAGCGATGACACACGCCGCGCAAGGCGCGTGTCGTCAACTTAGTGGCCCGTCCCTATAACGTGTTCCATCCTTTACCTGTTCCAGGGGAGGGGCAAGGCACAGAGAAGGGTCAGCGCGAACATCGTCACGATGGCTTCCCGAGCGCACAGATGACGGTACATACAACGAGGAGGAATGTTTGCGAAAGGCGCCAGTGCGTCATTGTGAACCAAACGCACGTTAGGGGGATCGCAAGGGAGGTCGGCCGGTTTGGGACGGCGTGCGGCACAGGGGGAAGGTCAGGTTCCACCTGCAGTGGATCCGCTCATGGAGAGCCGCATGAGTTGACCACGACAGTCCAGCGTCCAAACTCAACAAAACGGCTGGGGGCTATCGAAGCTGCCTGGATGCAATTGACGACGCGCTAAAGCGCTTTGGATTTGGTGCGCGAGATATGAGCAAAGGAGCCGGGAGGCAGCGAGGAACCTTATAAACCACGACCACAAGAGGGCGACTCGGACAGTCAGGCGACGATCGCCGCGAGGGGCTCCTGAGCAGATACGTGACATCCCGCCACGGATGAACGTCTTCAAAAGGGGACCAAACCGTCACTGCGAACAGAGAGAAAAAAGGTATCCAGGGGGATTGAGGGGCAGGCGATGTCGGGAAAAAGTTTCTTAGGGACAGTGGGGATACAGTAATGTGGAAGCTCGGGAAGACGCGAGATCGACCTCGGAAGAAATCATCGGGAGAGGGAACAGTGGGCAGGCGAGGTACATTACAGGGGTGTGCGAGATCGACCAATGAGAAAGCAGATGACGAATGGCAGTATATACTAGGTTTCAGTAATTTCAGTGTCCACCGAGGTATGGGTTAAGAGGGAGCCTGAGCAACTGTAGAGACTAACCTTCCGCCACAACACAGTCACAACACCTCCCTTTCTCTTTCTCTAAATTTTCACTCCCACCTAAAATGTCTACGTACAATCTTTGGTGCCTCATCGAAGGAAAACCCCCGTTTCTTGTTTCAGCCTTGTCTACCATGCCTATCAGCGTGTTGAAGAAGGTAATCAAAGAAGAGAATAGCAATTTACTTCAAAAGGTCGATGCCCCTAACCTCATTCTTTGGAAGGTGCATTATTTCTAGTGAATCGTTCCGAAATTATGGGAGACCACTAATGTAATGAATGGCAGGTCGATGTCAATATTGATACGGTGGGGGACAAGATACGTATTGGCGAATATAAGCCCGATGTTGCCGGCGAACAACAATTGTGGAATATGGCAAAACTCTCCACAATATGGTCCGAACCACCTCCCGATGATCATATTCATGTTTTCGTCGACCTACCGATTAAACTGAGCCCTATCGTTCAACAAACGGGTGATGCATCAACAGGCAGTTCAGCTGGTGGTGAGTACTTCATGCGCCTGACCCACGTTCGTTTATGTTTCTTTTACGCTCGCCCGCAGACCAACCTCCTTCCAAGCGACAGCGCACCGATTCTTCCAGTCTTGAACAGGACCTCCGACCCTTTTGGAACAGGTTATGGAATCAGAACGCGGATCTTGTACAAACAATACCCGTTGTTCGTGATCCCGACCCGGTCACAGATGTCACCGTTGGCCCAACTATCACGGTGCTCCATGGACTGCCCCCGGTATTTTCTCGCGTCCCCGTACTTTTGCGGAAGCAGTATGAGGACGCATACCGAGTCGTGATGTCTTCATGTGGTCCTTATGGCGGCGGGGTCATTATTACAGGCCACCCCGGCATAGGTGCGGCCAATTATCTTTCTGCAGTTGAGGGTGATAACTGACATATGAGGTGTATCATTAGGCAAGACTATGTTTCTGTACTACCTTTTGGTTCTCCGACTTCGCAACAGACAGCCAACATTTTTTCAGTACAGCCCGGGCTTTGTCATCCTCTTCGATAACCGTGGAGTCAGAGTTGTATCGCCAGTTATCGGGGACCCCGACGCCCCCAATGAGGCATGGGCCCTGATTGACTCGAATATTCACGTTAAAAGTGTTCCGTGGATCTTCGCGACGTCGGACTGCCCCAATTTTATCGTCGTAGCAGCTTCCCCTCGCTCAGAGCGATGGAAATCACTCCTTCATAACAGGTCCGACACCAAATTATGGATTATGGAACCATTTACACTAGAAGAACTCTTTCAAGCGTCAGTGATTTTTAGCCAGCTTCTTGTCTTCACTCAAGTAATATTCCAGTCGTGTACTTCAGATGAAGCAACCCAGGGAGCAAGACATCCTAACCTTTTTCGTGACCTATGGCCCATCAGCCCGTGATTGCTTCCTCTCGTGTTCCGATCTTGCGGATTACGATCAGAGGATCCGCAACCAAATCATGAAGATGTCTTGGGACACACTGACGGCAGCCCTATCTAGGGGAATCTCGGAGACGAGCTTCGACGACGGCTCTCATAAGGTCATCCTAGTGGCTCCCCAACCAGAAGTTCATTTCTCAGCGCAGGTCACAGTCGTTACCAAATACGTAACACAGTTACTTTGGAATAAAGATGCGATCGCACGCAGGCAAAACCTCCGCCAAATGTACAGTACGCTCAGTCAGATACCCCTCTCGAAAGCTCGAAAGGGGCATGTAAGAAAGAGGCCTTTTTTCACCTACCAGAAATCACAAAGCTTCACAGAAGTCGGTATGTAAGTATGGGCTACGGGCACAAGGCGTTGCGAAAGTGGAGGGTGCGGGGCGCGATTGACCATCCGAAGGGAAAGGGGTTGCAATAGCGTACTCTGCACCTACGTGCTGGCCCTGTGACAAGGTCCAAGTTATTTCGCGTGCATGAAACGGAGGTGTGTCGTGTAGAGCTACTACTGTAAGTTAGTACTAGCGCGGACGACTACGGACAAAGATTGCGGGTCATGCCATGATCGCGTACCCAGGCACCTCCACCTCCAACGGGGACGCCGCGCGGGCCAATACAAAGGTTGCCGACCAGCGGTGAAGTTGACGCCGAACAGCAATCAAGAGAGCAATTCCGTGAGTTGGAAGAAGCGCACATCGACTTCTAGACCGTGACGGTGCCTTTCGAGAGATAAAGATAAAGCATTGTCGACGACATTTTTCCACGAAAAATGGAGTGTGCGAGAGACAGCTCTCTGCAGTACCACACCGACAAGGTCCTGAAGAGCTACGACGAACAACGATAGCCGGTGGCCTGAAATTAATGCAATTACGCGACGAACGTTGTCGATTAGATCGCGGTGTGATCACGCCTATAAGGGGCGTTTATTTCCCGTGCTTCGGGGGGCTGCGCTCTTGCATATTCAGGACCGGGCACGAGGGGACATGTGTTCTCACGCGTGTGCAGTCACATGCCAGTTTCGGTGCAGGTACCGGGCTGTCAGATCGGTCAGAATCCCCACCAACCCTCTTATCTTACCACTCGCGGTGGTGCATGTACAAGACCCAGAACACAACGTTGTACAGGGTACCTTCATTTCCGAAAAAAAATAAACGTAAAGAGTCAGAGCAATTCTTTTTCCGGCGGGCGTTCGCACGCTCAGTAAAAACTCCTTATCTGTGCATTACCTCCTCGGGTGTCATCTTGATGTCTGTATGTCTGTAGGCGGACTGTCCAGGCTCCGGTCTATGGCAAACCAACAATGGGGACTCACATTTAGAGGGATCTGCGAAGATGAATTCAGCAGACGGTCGACGAAGACAAGACATAAACCCCATACTTACTCTTACTGAACTCTTTCTCTCGCATCTTCTGTGCGAACCGCTGGAAGCTCGGTACAACGAGCTTGACTACCTCATCCGCGAGCATCTCGCGCTCCTCGTCCTCATCTTCCAGTACCCGCGCAAGCTGATGCCTCTCCTTCGTCTCATCCAAGAGGT
>WTXF01000755.1:0-10958 GCA_022496215.1 Russula brevipes | reverse complement strand
AATGCGAGTGCAAGTCGATGCGAATGTACCGATAAAAGTCGCGAAGGGACGTCGGGGGATGGAACGACTAGAACAAGGGAGGTAGGGGAGAGAAAAAAGAGAAAGAGAGAAAAGATAATATTGAGCAACGCAGAGCAAACGTCCAACGCTGTACCGACCGCTCACCTGCACCCCACGCACGTTCTTCCCGACGTACGTCCCCACGACGGTCCAGCCCTCAGCGCCAGCAGCAGCGTACGTCTTAGCGACGCTGACCGTAAAACTCCCGAAACACGCCGCTGAAGAACTCGAAATTGGCGAGCTGCACCGTGTCGATGCGGATATCGTCGCACAGCTCGACGACCACAAACTGCGGCGCCGCGCCGCACGGCGACAGCATGTACCGGTCCCGCTTCGACGAGAGGATGTTCGCGGCCGACTTGGCCCCGCGGTGCGCCGTGTGCACGCGCGCGGAGCAGTCCAGCGACGCGTAGTTGAACCGGTCTGTCAGCGGCACGCGGAAGTGCGGCGAGGCGGGCGGCGTCGTCGGCGGCAGCATCGTCGTCGTCATGCCCGTGCTGTGCGGCGGCGGCGCGCTGCGTCCGTGTTATCAAGCGCGTGAGGGACGGCGTCGACGGCGGCCTCCGCGGGACTTTCTGGGGGACGTGAGTCGGTGCGCTGGTGTTGGGAGATGCGCCGCCCTTGTGGCTGTTGTTGCTCTCGCTGAAGCGCTTGGCTTTCCAGTCTTCAAAAGACAGGAAGAGGTCGTCGTCGACGGGCTCTAAGGGGGTCAAGGGCTTGAGGCAGCAAATTGGGTCCTCTGGCGGTTTGGGGGCAAGAGCGGCGATGGCATGGAATGGGTCATGTGGGGTCGTGGGTGGTGGGTGGCCAGAAAGTACGGGAGACGCAAAGAACAGACAGAACAGGGAGGTCTGGAGCCATGGCGAGAGTCGAGTGAACATTACTCAAGAAATGGCCCAGGAGGGACGGCCGGTGCCAACGCCAGGCTCGAACAGCGTACAACGTCACGGTAAAGAAGTGCACAGGGCCACATGCCATTTTCGTTCATGTCTTATTTTTGTCTGGCCACGTCAGACAACACGCCCTCCATTCCCTCCGCGGAACAACACATATATTAAAGAACTGACAGCCACGTTCGTGAAGAGAATCGTCTGGACGGACTACACCCGGACATGTCGGCCGCATCAACACAACACAAAGAACGTGCGTCGGTGAGAAGACAGATGGTGTAAACTCCCAGACAACCCTCTGTGCCCCAATAACGCTACCACTCGAGTCTCCTTGGGGTGGGTTCAGGAAGATCATGGGCACTGGGAGACAAGGTCAGACAGGTGATACATTGGTGAGAGGGAGCCCTTACGGGTATTCCAGTTGCTGCTGTATTCATGATGAGAGCAACAATGAGACCTGAAAAGGCAAAGGTAAAAGGACAATCCATGTGCATGGCCGCTCGACGTACCATACAAACCCAAGACCTCAGCGAAAATGAGAATGAGGATCTGATTTAATGTGAGTATGCAAGTCCAACTAAAGTGGTGGCGGTCGACGCACCATTCCGACGAAAAGCCTGGGCTGCTGCGCACCGCCCCGGACACCAGCATCACCTACGATACCAATGGCAAAGCCGGCAGCGAGACCAGAAAGCCCGACGGAGAGACCCGCGCCAAGCTGGACGAAACCGGTGTACAAAGGCATGCGGGGGGCGACTAGAGCCAAATGTCAACACAAGATGGGTTGCGATCACGGAAATACATACGATTTCCAGAAATAAGAACCGAGACGACGAGGCCGTAGATCTTTACATGGCCGAATTAGATCTTGTTGGCAGGTCGAGTAGCGTGTAGGCACTCACGGCGATGATACCAGCCATGATGACAGGAACTACGTTCTTCATCATGAGATCCGGTCGTAGTACGGCCATGGCTGAGATGCCAACACCAGACTTTGCGGTCCCATAACTGCGGAATAAAATCATGAGTTTGCATGTTCGACGGAGCTGGCAACGATTGCGAGTCGCAAGGGTGCGCGAAGTTGCAGAGGAAGGAACTTGCCTTGCTCCAATACCTGATATGCGAGTTTGGGAGGTAAGAAGATACGTGACGAGGCAAAACACGTACATGTAAACACGATGGCACTGGTACAACCCTGGAGGAAAAAAGGTCGCATCAACAATTCTAATCCAACACTACTCACTGGTAGTAAAAGCTCACCATGGCGCCAAAGAAAGGAGCGTAAACTGGGCAAAGGTCAGACATCGTAGCGAAGTTGGTGCGAGGTTGTGTAGGTGAGAGTTAACGTCGACTGCTGCGAACTGCGCGACACCCAACTGCGACGATTGCGGGCTCGGAAATGTCCGTGTCGGGACTTCAAAAAAGTGGCGCCGCATTTCTGTGTCTTGGCGGGCGCTAGCTACTTGTATTACACCAAAAATACAGACGGTAATTGTGCAATGAGGGCCAGCGCCTCTGATTCTATGCAAACGGGTTGCAACATTGAAAGCAGGGTAAGTTAAGTGCAGTATCAGTGGATGAGTGGGATGAAAAGAAAACACTCCCGTTACGAGTTACGACAGTGAGACCAAGCCTGCTTGCTCGCGAATATCAGAAGTCCTTCGCGTGACTCCGGTGAACCATTCCTTCGCGCGCAGCGCGCGGCACTCCATTTCTTCCGCACCCCGCACCTCGCGTGAGCGCTCCTCCGTCGCAACACGAAGGCATTCTCTCAAATCCCACGCCGCGAGCCGGAGCACCTTGCGTGTCTCACGCGCGGCCCGTGCGGCGTGCGCACCCACGAATAACTGCTCTTGCGTTCGTCCTTGGCCATTTTTGGGCTTGATGAGAAGAGCCTTTCGAATGCGCCTACCGACAGTGCGCGGCACCGACTTTGGAAGCCCGAGTACCAGGTATGTGGTCGCGCCCATGATCAATGCGCCGAATACTGACGAGGCCCACTTACGTGTGGTCTCGTGGGAGAGCACATCCGTGATTAGCGCGGCGCTCTCTACAGCTGCGCGACGGGCGACCATATGGCCACTGACCACCGTGACCGCACCGACACAGACGGACATGAGACTGTGTGAGCTCAGCCCGCTCTCGTCCTCGCCATCGGGTTTGATTTCTCCAAAACATAACCAGAAATAGTGCGGGACGTCGAATATGTCAAAAAATGCAGGCTGGCATAGTTCCGAGCGTGCGGCGAGACCGATGCCCAGGCCGAGCGTACCGCCGGCGACTACGCAGCTATTCTGGCGAATCGTGCGCTTGCCGTCACGCGTACGACGGGAACTGAACATTGCTTCGGGAATGAACACGCGGCGAGAGCGCTCTACGCCGACTGGGAGATGCTCCTCACCGAGAGCGAGGACCTTTTGAACGCCCTGAGTCGTTAGGCTACGCACCTCGCCCTCCGCGCACTTGACTGCCTCATCAAGGCTAGTAAAAAGGACCTTGCGCACGTCTCGCGCATAGTCCCATATGTTGAGCAGACCAGGATACGAAGGCATCTGCACTGATCCAAGTTCCACTCCAGGAAGGCCTTGACCGATCCGATCGAGCGCGTCCGTAAGCACGCGCTGCGTATTGCTACTCGCCAGGCGCACACCCTGCTCCTCCACGGTCTCCAAAGCTTCTTCAAGTACTTCATGGCTCTTCTTCATCCTTTCCAGCACCGGCAGAGCGGCATCGAGATGACACCTAGCACGTGCGATCTCCTCCTGTGCGACGATGACGTTTGCACTCACGAGGAGTTCAATGTCTGAGAGCAAGTGGGAGAGATATGTAGAGACGGGATTAAGCTTCGATTTGGCGCGCTTGACCAACACAAAGGATCGTAGGGCAGCTTCGAGATCCTCGAACGAGGGGTCATCCTTGCCTACGAGCGAGTCAACGAAG
Source organism: Russula brevipes (assembly GCA_022496215.1). Classification (NCBI taxonomy): domain Eukaryota; kingdom Fungi; phylum Basidiomycota; class Agaricomycetes; order Russulales; family Russulaceae; genus Russula; species Russula brevipes. Next base: position 7,068 of record WTXF01000755.1, on the reverse strand, counting down.
TGGACTAGGTCACTTGCATCTTCGTATGTACGGGGAATAAGTTCCCTGATTTGCTCGAGCACCATACGTCGGCACTTCTCCTTGTTCTTGATCTGATCAAACTTGTTGACCACGACGAAGACGTATGCCTTCTCATTGCTGGCGGTCCTGAGAAAGCTCTTGGCGGACTCGGTGAGATGGTTCTCCGCGGAAACAACAAAGACGACGACGTCGATCTCTTCCTGCCGAGCAAAGAGTGCCGTCGTTTGGATTCTGTCGCGATTGAGGCCAGGTGCATCTATGAGAGAGATGTCCACGACCCCGTTACTCAAAAGGGGTTGGCCAAGCGGTCGCGAGTCGTCGAGATAGAGTTTGAGGAATCCCTGTGGGCATTCCCTCTCGTCATCCATGTCGTCCATGATGCGGTCTAGATCGCCGAGACTGGCACGCTTGTGTGTCGACTCGTCATTGACGTCGTATGTGCCCGCATCCTTGACGACATGCACTTCTTCCACGCCACCATTCTCCGAGAAATCGTGGACTTCGCAAAACGCTCGTGTGCAGGGCTGCTGGTCGACCGGCATAACTGCGCGCCGAAGGAGAGCGTTGACGAAAGTCGATTTACCGGCATTGACGTCGCCCGTCACGAGGACCTTGGACGACGTGTCCTCCACGCGGACACGAAGCTTGTCGATGTGTTGCACCGAGACGGCCATGCGTTCATCCACCAGCTTGGCGATCGAACCTCTCTCAAGTTGTGAAACCAGAGCTCCCGCTCGCGTCGACGCGCCGGGAGAACCGAGGTTGAGATCGAGGCGAAGCACCTGGAAGTCAGGTTGAGACACGGGGGCGAGGCGCCCGCCAGCACCGCCATCGGAATCCAACGGAGATTCGTCGCTGGAGTCCTCCTGGGCAACCGAAATCGATTCAAGGGTAAACGAGTGAGCGGTACTCCTGTTGAGGACGACGTCGGTCTCCGACGATGGACTATCGACGAAGGAAAGATGGTGTATGCCGCGGTGCTTGGGGGAGGGCCCATCCGCATCGGACTTGACACGGAGCCTTGGATAGCGGACTGTCCAGGAATCCTTGTAGAAGTCCCGGGTATCGGATAAAAGTGTTTTTGTAGCACCAAGACCGCAGAGTAGACTTGAGAAATATGGGTTAGACATACGAGTGGGGACCACAAAATACAGGTTACTGACCGGTCTTTCTGTTCGACAAATGACTCCTGAGCGGTGCGAAGAGGACGAGAGGACTCAGGCTCCTCCTCTATTGCGGCCATTTTGGGTGTATGGTGTGTTGACTAGTTCTCGTTGCCGTGGTCGGTGTTGACGAAGACGAATGACGATCCCCAATGAACTTGCACGTCTACATTATCTAAGTCGAGAGTAGCGCACGTCCGTCCGTGATGTCATATTCCCAAAAAAGATTTTTATTCCAACCAAAACTACCTCGACGCACGAAGGCGACAACACAGGTTATGTTCGAAGCACTGTACGGCGTAAGTCGTGTCGACAATGCACTATTATATTCTGAGATGATTACAGCGTCCTTTCCCCTGCGTGTCGCTCGCTTCAGTTCCGCTTGGACAGCAGTACAGTACTTTGCCCATCCCTCGAGCTAACGTCACCACCTTGGTCACCACCTACTTTCCGGGCCCTGCTCTCGGAATCAATTTCTCTTGATATCCGCATGCACCGGTAGCAGTGACGTACTTTCCGGTGCAGAGATCGGCGCTATCTTCTTTTGTCTGAGCCGAGGGCCAAAGGAGAGATACCCAACGTATCAGAGACCACCCAGGATCGCAAGAACCATCCCATAGGAGCTCGGGCTGAGAAGCCGACTTCAAAATTCGCCTCAACGATGTTAGTCAGAGGGAGGATGGCGTACAGCATGAAATCGAAGTTATCGAACATGGAGAGTTCGGGCTCCGTTACTGCAAGGGTGAGTGCCGACAGACGTTCAGCCAGGCCGAACCAAGTCGCGGAGACGTAGGAACTGCGTCCGCTTCGTCGGACGCGACGCGACGCGTTGGATGGGGAGCAAGCAGAGATCGGCCAATCAATTAATCAGAGGGCAAATGTCTGCTATCTTACAGTGGTGATACAATCGTTACAAACGTTACATTACAAAATGCTGGATCATTACTCGTGGTCTCGAATCCGACGCCGACGGTGGCACGGGCAGTAATCACAGGCGGAGATTCCACACACCGTTAACGTAGCACGAGTAAAGTTACAACATCTCCGCCCGAGACACGATACCATGTGTACAAAAAGCAGGGTTAAACCCTGCATCTCACTGGCCAAACTTCGCACGGCGGCCCCATCCACCTTCCCAAACACCTAGCTTGTTTAATTCCTTGGCCCTGATTCCGACTATCGAGTGTGAGATATCTGAAGCCGACTCGACTGTCAAGGCATTCCAGTGGACCAACTTCACGAGCGGGTCCGGGTCATAGATGACGTTTTGGCGCCGCACAGGAACTTGACCATGTTTCGCGTGGTTTCTTTTCCAATGCACTTTGAAGACATCTTGACGACTGCCCCTCCAGGGGCAACGGGGGAAGGGACAGAACAGCGAGTGAGAAAAGTGCGACCGGAGATGTCGATCTCGCTCTTGCCTGCGGTGAAATTGCACTGTACAATTAGATTTAGGGCACACCAAGGGCGGTGGAGACATTGGCGCGGGGAGTTGACGGGCTTCATTCTGAGGCGACGCTGGCATGATAAACTGGAAGGGGAAACGAACATCGCTGGAATCTGGCACTTGCACAGTCTACGTTGGTGCCCCCATAAGTCACGGTGATAAATACTTCGACAAGACCCAACGTACTTGTTGCCCGATACTGGATTCCCACGCCAGTGGCTGGTGGAACGTGGGCACATTGAGTCCAGGAACTTGATCCTGGGAGAGTACCGGCATGGTGGAGTGCGAAGGGACTTGAGCTGGGCTGGGATCTTGCACATGAATTGTCTATGTTGAGATTGACGTAAGTCACGGCGAGAGACACCTCGACAAGATCCCACATACATGCTTTCCAACACCGAGTTCTTGCACGGGTGGCTGAAGGTGCATGGGCACGTCGAGTTGACAGACTTGCTCCTGCGACGACACTGGCACAAGAAACTGTGAAGATAGATGAGCCCCGTCGGTATCTTACATTCGAACCACCTACGTCGATACTGGCATAAGTCGTGGTAATAGGTGCTTCGATACAGTTGAGCCATACTTGAGGCCACGTACTGAGACCCGGTAGGCGTGGCTGCATGGGAGTGGACGCATTGGATTGAAGATCATGCGTTGGCGTAACGAACAGTGAAGGGACATGGACTGGGCTGGCATCTTGCATTCGAATGGCCTACATTCATGTCAGTATACGTCACGGCGATAAATGTTTGGTAGAACCCGACGCACTTGTTGCAAGATGCCGAATTCCAACACCGATGGTCCATTGGGGGTGGGCGCGTTGAGTTGAAAGGGTTGGTCCTGGAACGGAGCCGGCACAAAAAAAGGTGTGGGGACATGGGCCCAGCTGTTATCGCCTTGCGCGTTGGAGGTCTAAGTCCACATTCGCATAGGTAATCGTCATATGTACATTGATGGAATTCCACGTACTTCTTGCCAGGAAGATTCCTGGAATGAGCTTTGATCGTCCATAATGCAGGGTGGGCAATTTAGAGTATCGATATTAGGATGCCACTATCGTGCGCCCTTCTGGGGGAAAGTGATCCACGTGACCGATGGCGACGAGCAAAGTGGTAGTGGTGGGCGCAATGACATGGCCATGTTTCTTCATGCTCGGCAGACCGAAATGAACATTCCTCGATGAATTATCCAGGTGAGGATACAATGCGACGAAAGACGCTACAGGGACCAAAGGAGGCTCAAGGGAACAATTGAGCCGGGCCCCATGCTGCGAAACGAAATTTGATAGGAGCGGGCCATCCCAAGCATGAACATTGCGTTGTACGTTCAGAACCTGCTGAAACATGTAAGTTGACGAATAGCCACATAGCTTTCCGGGCGTCAGGGGACATTCTACCTGAGGCTATGACCTGCCGCACCGCGGCCTGTGTGGCGGCTACCCTGCGATGAAATTCACCAGATTGGCGAGCACACAGCAGATGCTAGCACCAGCTATCCCGACAGTGTCCGTTGATAGGGCCAATGCCCAACACCCGATTCATGACGCTGGAAGTTAGCCAAGAACAAAGAACCCGGCAGTGAGTGACACTAATCAGTGAGCCGGTGTCAGCCTAATTATTGTATCAGGAGAAGTTGGACCTACCCCGAGGGATCAGGTGCGTCGGTCATAGAACGAAAACTGCTGAATGTATTGTGATAATATGCCCGGAGGGAGGGAGATACAGGAGAGGGGAGGAGGGAGTGAGGGGATGGGTACTGTATGGCCAGGGGGACAGGATGGGGAGTGATGAGAGGGAAGGCAGGGGACTGGAGGAAGGGAAAGGAGGAAGGATGAGGCCGATGGGGAGGAGAGGAGGGGAGAGGGGAGGAAGTGGGCAGTACCAGCAGTGTACCAGCGGTGGTGGCGGCGTCACGCTTGTGTCTCGCGGTTCGCGAAATGCCTAATAATATCAATGCCCCCCATATTTTCATATCGACCAATGCATCTGCCACTCGCCGATCCCCTCTGGTAGCAACCCTGGAGCACGATGGCCTCTCTCGCCTACACCTGTTAGCTCTCAAATCCAGGCCCAAGGACTTCTGCTGACACGCTGGCCGCTGACCGGCCAATGATAGCTCCTCGCGAGTCAGTTGGAATCTTTGCAAATCACCCCGGAACTTTGGAACTTTGGAGTCCCGGTCGTTATATTTTTGTTATATTTACGATTTACGTGCAAATATATTAAGTGATTAAGATGCATGCATCGGTGCCCCAAAGTACCAGATGAAAATACTGCGTACGGCGCATATCGTAAGAAGGCGGGGGCATAAGTGCATAAGCGCTTAGTCTGCGCTTAGTGCGAATTGTCGTCAACCAGTGGCAACAGAGCGTAGTGCCCAATCTTAGTAATGAGTCTGCGCCTCAGCTGTAAACCCGTGCGTTCGGCTCACGCCCACGAGTCTTTGACGGTGTTACATCTACAGTACAGTAATACAGTACCGGTATAAGCCTGCGCCCCCGCTACGACCAAATTTGGAACTGCGTGCCCTGGCACGTGGATAGAAACTCCGCTGGCCAATTGGGCTGCAAGGACATGCCCGGCCCGCTAGCCGTTAGTACTATATATATAGGTTCAGGTCACGTGAAGCGATCAAAACGCAATTCCGCTGCGCTTACCCAGGCTGAACCATTCGATTCGCACCTTTTCAGGCCCAGGTAACTTAGAAAAGGTCGTCATTTTTACCTCGATAGGTATTGACCTACAAGCGATCGGTGCCCATTGGACGGTTTCGTTCCAGATGATGGGCAAGTAAACTTTTGATTCAGTGTTGGGACGCAGATGCTTCATCCTTGGTTTCACCGGCCTGTGCACGCTGGTCAACAAAAATACAGTAAGGTCCGATATCAGATGAGGACGTACTACTGTAGTTAAGCCATGGGTCATTGAGGTGTGAGGACACGTCGGCCATAATCTCGTAACTGAGAAGACAAACCGTGTATGAAGCGCTGTGATGATCCCTTCCTTGCATTGCTTCTTCAGAGGTGTTCTAGTCTCGGAGAACGGTTTGAGCATCTTAGAAGCACGTATGAGTACAACATATCACTAATAGACCCGCTTCCTGTAAAAACGGCAAGTGTCGCGAGCTCTCGAGAGGCACACGCGATGTATTGGAACCGGAGTTCGAAATCCTGGCGAGCTCACCCGTGGCAGTGGCAGAACCATTCACCATTCCTTAGTCTAAGCATGATCTCCGAGACTGCCGACGGAGACGGAGCGCGGCCACCGGTTATGATGGATGTCGATGGGTTCGTAGATAGGCCTCTCGCTCAGGCTCGGCCGTCCCTGCGCCCAGCTTCGCTCGACAATCGTCTCGGTTCCGCCGAGGCGGGCTCCCTGCCGCGCGCCTCGTCCGTTCCGCTCGCACCGCCGACCTACACCGTCGGGTATGTGTACGACGCGGCGATGATGTCGCACAGCCCGGACGAGGGCGACGAACACCCAGAACAACCGCAACGGATCGTCGCCGTTCACAACACGTTGCTCAAGCATGGCTGCCTCAGCGCGATGAAGCGCCTGCCCTTTCATCGCGTGCAGCGCGAAGCGGTGCTCCTCGTCCACACCGAGCAGCACTGGAGGATGGTGTTGGCTCTGAAGAGTGCGTTGGTGTGGATCGTGCTTTCCTCGCCGCCGATACTGATGCCGTGCGCGCGCAGCGTTGACTCGGGAGGAGATCGTAGACTCAAGGCATTCTACGAGCACGATTCGTTGTATGTCAATCCGCAACGACCGAGTCTGCGCTCTTGAGCTGCGGAGGGTCATCGAGCTGCCCTTGCCGTCGCTCGGGCGATTTGAAGAAAACGCTCGCAATCGTGCGCCTCCGGTCATCACGCAGAACCCGATCGGCCCATGGCTTTGCTTCTTCAACAATGTCGCCGTCGCCGCCAAGTTGTGCACAAATGACGCCTGTCAGACGGATCCTCATTCTGGATTGGTGAATGCATTCATTTCTCGCTCGTGACCATAATTGACCGTGCCACGGTTAGGGATGTTCATCACGGTGCGTATATACGAACCAAGGAAGAATCCTATCGATAGTTGACGTAATATATAGGAAACGGTACACAAAGAGCCTTCAATGATGACCCTTCGGTGCTTTACATATCTCTGCATAGATATGAGGGCGGGCGCTTTTACCCATGTGGTCCCTTTGGTGGCATGACGTCCTGTGGTGAAGGCAAAGGGCTCGGCTAGTGCGCGAAACAGTCCTTCTCTTCACCTCCTGCCTCTTATGACGTCGTTCAAGTTCGGTGAATATCCCCTGGGCGGAGTGTGGCACAACCGATGCGGATTACATCCACGCCTTCCAGCAGATTGTCATGCCGATTGCGACAGAATTTGCTCCCGAACTCGTAATCAGTAAGTAGGAAGGGTAGATGTCTAGCGCCGCCGTAATCGT
>WTXF01000754.1:0-10981 GCA_022496215.1 Russula brevipes | reverse complement strand
TAGGTTGGTCAGACAGACAACAGACTGATGAGAAATTGGCCAGCACTCATCAGACTGGCATCCAGGTGATCAGTGTAATCTGAGTGAGGGTATCTTATCACTCTGTCACCAGCCTGAGAAGATCTCATCAGACTCTGGTAATGTGTCACCACCCTTGTGACCATGACCATTTTGTGTCTTTTTTGCCGACACAGGTCAGGTCGGTGTGAGGAGGACTGGAGGGGTCGAGGAGGTGAACCGGCGGATGGATCCCACAAGTAAACAGGTGGGAGATCATGCACCTCCCTTGGTCGCACCTATTCCGTATTTTCATACTTTGAGCTCTTTCTCTAGGGATTTAGCGACTTCGCTGTGAATCGCGGGGACAAATGTCACTGGCTCAGGCGGATGTCGCAGAACAAATACCGTGACCTAGAATGATGTTTCTGAAGACGGTAACTTGGCGAGATCGGTGCTCCAACGGAGAGACAGCAGATACTCAGTAGATCATGGTGCAATTGCACCCTGGACTAGCCTGACTTGTAATGCCATTCCCAAAATTATTACAGAAAATACTGCACTACTTATGGAGTCCCTCGATTTCGGTCAGCAAAACCTGATTCATGTGACAGCGCGCACGGCACGCACCTAAGCTAGCAATCCATAACGTCGTAGCTTCATGTCTGACGAAGCCTAAAAGCATCACCAAGAACACGAGTATGCGGAATGATTGGTTGAACAAAAGTTCCGAACGGCGAACGCCACCACATCCGCACCCCATTTTCACAGTTCGAGAGTCTCTGATAACCACGACCACGACGAGCTTGTAGTCCCTCCCCTCTCCCACCTTCCCCGGACCCAAAACGCCTCAATGAAATCCTCATGCACACCCCCAGGCAGAACAAACACCGTCGTGTCCCGCAACCTCCTCGCCGGATCGCCGCAGCCGCCGTGCGGATCTGATCGACGGGGGCCTCGTGCTCACCCGCGGTGACGAGGACGCGCGGGTATATCGCTCGAGCCCAGCCCACCACCCGCGGTGCGAGGCCCGGCTCGAGGTGGTAGTGCAGCGCACGCGTGATGCCAGGCCGGACGGCGTCCGCTAATAGCTGGTACGTGCTCACAGGGATGACATCCCGCGAGTCGTTGCGCGCATACGACGGTGCGTCGGTGCCGAATTCCACCAAGGCGAGACGAGAAGCGCGCCGCCAAAGGACCACGGGGATTCGGATGCGCCCCGGCGCGCGGAGACGCAGTGTGGGTAGCGATGGGTGTGGGTGCAGTAGCTGGGAGGCAGTTGCAGCACGAGGTTTCCCCCTGCAGAGTCCCCTGCGACGATGATCTTGGATGGGAGCGTGCCTTTGTCCAGCAGGTACTGGACGGCGGCAGATCGCCTGGCGCAGCTGGGTAGGGAAGGGGAATTCCGGCGTGAGGGCTGCGTAAAAAACGGTCAGCAAGAGAGGTGAGCTTTGTGCATCGCAAGAACACGCACAATAATTGAGTAGCGCGATCCCGACGGTACCCTTGTACTTCTTTCCGAAGGGATGCAAGCATGTGAAAATGGTCCTCCGTGCCGGAAGAACATAACCTCCGCCTAAAACACCCTCCCACCCCGCGGGCCCTCTCAAAATATGCACCCAAAGTTTGAGGGACAGGAATTCGCACCATGGAAGTATAGGACTACGCGGTCCTCACGGCGCGGGTCAATCCAGTGGAGCTTTGCACCCTCAGGAAGCTCATCCGTGAGTACCTCCGCGCCGGCTCTTGCGCGCCCATGCCCACGTACGCCTTGCGCGGTTGTCGCCCCGAGCACAGACTTGAGTTCCAGTATGTCCACACCCGTACCCGGAGTATATATATCGCCCGGCCGCAATACGCGCTGCGCGGGTACCACGAACGTCCTCCGTTGTTGCGGAAGGACGCCGACTACAACTGCAAGAGCTGTGATTTTACGTGAGATCGCAGAACACAGGCGTGTTCATGGCTGGCGACCCACGTAAGACAAGGAAAAGTGCTGGCGATGTGAAACTTTTGCCAGAGCGAGGAGTGGAGGGATGGTGTGACGACGAAAAATCGTCGTTGGGGGAAACCATCAAGACCACAGGGTCACGTGGCAACTCTAGTCAACAAATCAACATGCGCCCATATTCAGTACATCCACTGCATAATGGGTCGCAAGGACACTCCCGGAAGAAATACATCTATCACTGGTCATATATATGAACCTCTCAGGTGTATCGCGGGTTTCCGCTTAACTACCACCCCCGGATGATCTGTCTATCCAAGAACCTGACCACCGCATCATCTTCTTTCCCCGATCCTTCGTCGCCCGTGGCAAACTTGACGATCATTTCTTCGGAGCAGTGAACGGTTCGCCATTAGTGCCCCAGCCCTGGTGTCAACCCTGTCCTGACATAGCTCGCGAAAGCCCCGTACGTGCGCGCTGGAATTAAATCTTTGCCGTTGTCCCGACAATACGATGGAGTGTCCATGCTGTAGGAACGCCAAGGAGAAATTAACAATGCACCCGCGAGGGGCTCAGCGAGCACAGGGGGAGCAGGGGTGGATGCGGGTGGATGGTATGCGACCCGAGCTGCAGAACGAGGTTTCCACCTGCCGAGTCACCACCGATAATGATGTTCGCCGAAGAGATGCCCTTGTTCAACAGGTGGGTAGGCGCTGCATTCAATTTGAGTTGGTCTTTTCACCCTTGCACTCGAGCATAGGTGCGAGGATATGGCAAGTAAGGATGCGGAGCTTCTGCGGGTATGAGGATGTGGTGGGAGGCCATCCCAAGATCGTGACGTTCACGCGGGGGCATGGTCGATTCGGGTGGCTCCACTTACGTACTCAAGAAATTAGTGATTCGATCAGGGGTGTCACCTCAGTTGGGCCTCAGACACGAACTCATGGTCATCGGTCATGTCGCTGGTGACGAAGGACAACAGAATCTCGGTTAAAAAGTTTGCTACCGTCCCACCTTTAGCTGGGCTTCCGGCCATCACGCGTTTGGCCCCATCTGTTTCTGGCGTATCCTCCTTTCAAGGACCCGATTCACCCGAAGACGGTGGAGTTGATCTCGATGAAGGCTGCATGGTGACAAAGCTCGTCAAGTACACCCACCAGCTTGCGCATTTTGTTAATGCTGTCTGCGGGGGGATCCCACTGGCAGCATTGTTGTTGTAAGTCGACTGTCCTCCGTCTCGGAAATGTCTGCCTGATTGCTGAACTGCCTCAGGAACAAATAATCGACGACCTGGCCATCATTCCGTTCGAGGGCTTACTCTCGATAATCGCTGTAATCTCGCTTTTCGTAAGTTTTGGATGTTGTGTCCAGTAAAGACTGGTTCTGAATTTAGAACAGTCGAACCATACATCCACGCCTCTCTAGATCTCTATGCATTTATTGCAATCACCCCCTCTTCCTCGACTCTCGATGAGTTAATTCAGATGGTTCAATTCGACAACGACCTGAACAGCATGCAATAGATAAAGGACTTGTGCGTTACCGTTCGCTCAGTGTAAATGTCCGTGTCACGCACGGTCACTGGTTACTGATCTTCATGACCAAGTTTACCGCACCGTGTTTCGTCAATCCACAATACGAGCTAGTAGCTCTGCATCCAGAGCATTTTCTGCCGAATGGTTGCCCGCTCACAGTATATGATCATGGGACTGGAACGTACAAGAACTACGTCGTGGCTGGAGATCGATGTCTCCGTGAGACGGTCGATCCCAGTAGTCACCGCTTTCCCCCTTTCTATCACCACGCAGAGGCCCGTGGAGTGTTATTCCAACCCAATGTTTACCTTGTCGCATTAAACGCCGAAATAAAATTCCGGCGCTACCTTGAGATGGTCGAGGCTACACCGCCTCCGACCCCCCTCCCAGATGACGTTCTCTTTCTAATGCGACGCACCATTGAACTTGTCGGTATGCTTTACTGGCGGCCTACGCCGGCGAAGGGCTCTGAAGGGGAGAGGGTTCTCGCTCAAAAGCTTGCGCGTGGCCGAAAAAGCCCCGGAAGAGCTGCCAGGCCTGGTCCATCGAAAACCACGGAGGGAGGGTCCAGTGAGGAGCTGGAGGCGGGTGAAGGAGAAGCATTCAGGTGCCTTCAAGACGTCGTCAAAAATTTCATTGGCCAGACGATTGGGATTTGGAGGCCCGAATGGCATATGGAGGGCAATGATGAGCGGTCATGGTACGCTGTCTTTCATCTTTTGCAAATCATAGACAGTGATGTCGTGTTTTGTCTAGATCTTGACTATGATCCTGCCCTTTCGAAGGCGCGTTCGCGATTGGCGACGGTTTGTAGCTTATTGCTTATCGAATATGCTGCTCAAGTTTTATTTATCTAGCAATTGACACCTACTCTAACAAAGCAATGTGGCGGCATGGCAGCAAAGTGTCAACCCTGACGCTCCCGAAGACTGAAGCTTAAGTTGGCATATCACATCATCATGGTTTGTCTTGTACTTGTACTCCTACCTATGACCGTCAGGGTAGCTGGCTACCCACGTATGGCAAGGAAAAGAGCTGCGATGTGGAATTTACCAGAGCGAGAGTGGAGGGATGGTGAGTGGATGGTGTCACCACGAGTCCACGACAGACGGCGACCACAGGGGTCGTGGCCGGTCTGCCATCACGTAATCAACCATGCACACAAATTCAAGCTCCCGATCCCGACTGCATAGGTATTAGCCTCTCAGGTGCATCGCGGTTGTCCGCTTAACTACCACCCTCGAATGATCTAAATAAAACCTAACCACTGCATCGTATTCTTTACCCGATCCACCGTCGCCCGTAGCAAACTTGAAGATCATTTCTTCGTGCACTGCCTCCGGTTCAACAACTATTCCAGTGTCCCGCACCGATTGAGAGATGATACGACTCATCACGATGATTTGATCAAAGGGACACTCGTACTCGCCCGCAGTAACGAGAACCCGTCCATACACGCCGTCAAGCCCTTCCCACCAGGTAGGGGGGCGGTGAGGGGCTCGCCGTGGTGCCCCAGCTCGGGCGTCAGCCCTGGCCTGACATGACTCGCGAAAATCCCGTACGCGTGCGCTGAAATTATATCTTTGGCGTCATTCCGACCATACGACGGGGCGTCTATGCTGTAGGAACACCAGGGCGAAATTAACAATGCACCCGCGAGGGGCTCAGCGAGCATTGGCGGAGCAGGAATGGACGGAAGCGGGTGGAGGATATGCGACGCGAGCTGAAGAACAAGATTTCCGCCTGCCGAATCGCCACTGATAATGATGTTCGCCGGAGCGATGCCCTTGTTCAACAGATGGGTAAGCGCCGCATTGGCTTGTCTCAGTTGAGTTGGTATAGGAGATTCGGGGGCCAGCGCTTCGAGCGTGAAGTCCATGAATACACAAACAGAAAGCGAGCGCGAGCGAGAACTCACAATACTCCAACAGAGCGACACCGACATCTCCCAAGGAAGCAGATACATCCATTTGGAGAGCGCGTAGGAATCGAAAACAATTGAGCCCTGCGGGAATGGAGAAACCCCCACCTGCAAACGATGTTTAAGGACGAATCAGTGAATATGGACGAGCCGAGCGTACCATGAAAGTAGAGTAAGACTCGGTCCTGGCTTGTATCCCGTCGTTGCCCAATCCAATGCAACTTTGCCCCCTCAGGGAGGATGTCCGTCAACACTGGTTGCTTTTCCTGGCGCGCCCATTTTTGATACGCCTGGGACGTGGTACCACCAGAAAAGGTGCGAAACATGAGTAAATCCCACTTTTGGGCGAGAAGATAGCGTGTCATGGCGATATTGGCAGCACACGACCACGACCTCCCCTTGTTTTCGCGGAAGACACCAACCGCTATCGCGAGCGCTGTCGATATCGATACAATGAATTGCCAGCTTGACAAGGCAGTCGTCGAGAAAACTCACGTAATATGGCCATGGAAAGGAGGAATCGCAACCACTGTCGAAAGGTGAGCGCGGTGAGAGACGGGGTCGGCGCATCGCTTGAGCGTTCGGGCTGTGCCATGGGAGGAATGCGAGTGGGCCCGTCGAGGGCCAGCAGGCGGTTGCCGTATGCTATTTTATACCCTCGCGGCCCCCCATTCGTCACTTCACCGCAGTTTCACCGGACGCGTCCCGGGGAGCCGCGCCATCAACTCGCCTCATGATGTGTCACTTCGTGAACCAAGAATGGCGAGCAAGATTCGAAAGACGGACTCGAAAGGTGGAGTGGACAATTGCGGTCGGTGTGAGAAACTCGCAATGTCGTCATTGAACAAGTGCCGCCGGTCCAGTACGATACGTGAAGAGAGATTCGGCGGCGACGGATATAGTTAGTGAGAAGCCATCTCACCACGCATTCGCGCCATGCCACGTCGATGACGGTGTGATCGATCGCTGTCAACCGTTCATCAACGATTTCTCACCTGTGGATCTATGACCGTTCCGGGAACCGCCGCAATTACATTCAGTTTCCGGCACAGATCTGAACCGACCCCCCTGACAGTAGTCAAGCTGCCTCGAATATCGCAATGGCGGATCTGACAGAGAATATTCTCGATGGAAATGTTGTCTGGTCTGAGCACCAGAAGTCCTCTCGCGCAACGGGAAGAGCATCGAATCGAATCGGAATCGGAATGCCATTACGTCACGATGCCCTGCCATCGACGGCGCGAAACGCGACTGAGTGATAACTAACAGGTAAGCCCACCAGTAACCTAGTAACGTATACCCGGCCTGCGAGCTGCAACCGAAGCTTAGTCTCCAAAAGCATCATCTGGCGTTCCGAGTTCATCCTACTAGTAAATGAGCCCGATGCAACTGCCATCATGCGACTAAACTTTCGCATGTCTACGTCAATCAAAGGACCGACGCCGTGGCAATAGCGCCTCTCAGAGAAATGCACCATTTCGATGGATTAATATTGATATTGCAGCGCTCCACCTCCGCGTCCCATCGACTCGGAGAACGTCCACGTGGCCCGAGGGCCGCGTACGCATCGCATTCAGACGGGTGATGAGTATACCGCTTCTGATCGATTCGGATGAACCAATCGAATGAGAAAGCATTCAGTTGCCAAAACTCCGTCCGAGCCAGAAAGGGGAGGAGATCCATCGTACTTTTGAATAACAGAAGCTAGTGAGGGCGTCAAAGAACCCTTCTAGTGCGCGATCCCTGTTGAAAGCACGAAGGGCCGCTCCAAGACAAAGACAAGAGCGGGCATCGATCTTTGATGATGGTTTTGGTTTCGAAATACTTTGCAGTATCGACTCAGGTCACGGTGCCACCTCTGTGTCATTGACAGTTGAAAGCTGTGAGTAAGTCTTATGCGGAAGCCAACTCTAAATGCTCTACATGACATAGACAGAAAGCCGATGGAGGAAGGTGGTATGAAGTAGGTGATCGAGATTTGAGAGTACTATTAAACATCGCCGTTTGTGGCAACCGCAGTTTGAGGCCACGTGGCAACTCGCCCGCGCCACCTTCCACGCGCACACCCTTCAAGCATAAGTATATCGATATCGAGATTGCGAGAAATTAATTGTACATAATTACGAGCACTTATTGGTACGAGCTTGCGTCACGACACACCCACAAGGAACACCTCCATCCTATGAACCAAAAATATCAGGGCCCCCGCTTCGCCATCCGAGTCCGCTTAACGTCCCACCCCGAACGATCTGGACAAGAATGCGACGATCGTATCGTAGTCTTTCCCCGTTCCGCCTTCGCCTGCGGCGAACTTGAAGATTACCTCTTCGTGTACAGCCCTTGGCTCAGCGACAGTAGTGGTGTCCTGCACATGTCGAGAGATGACGGCACCCATCTTGAGGACGTCATCCAAAAGGCACTCATTTTCACCAGCGGTGATGAGCACCCGTGCACACACGCCGTCCAGCCCGTTCCACCAGGTAGCGGGAGCCAAAAGAGATTCAAAGTAGGGCTCGAGCTCGGGGGTGAGTCCTTCCTTGACTAAACCCGCGACGGATTTGTAAAACCGTCTGGGAAGCAGATCTTTGGTGTCATTCCGAGTATACGACGGGGCCTCAACGCTGGAAGCACACCACGGCGAAATCAGCAGTGCACCCGCGAGTGGCTGAGCGAGCGCAGGGAGGGCAGGGATAGATGGAAGCGGGTGGAGGATATGTGATAAGAGCTGTAGAACCAGGTTTCCACCTGCCGAGTCGCCGCCGATGATGATGTTTGCCGGGGGGATGCCCTTATTGAGCAGATGGGTAAGCGCCGCGTTGGCTTGTCTCAATTGAATTGGCATCGGGGACTCTGGGGCCAGCGCTAAAGAAGCTTATGAATACCCGAGCAGAGAATATCAGAGTAGCGCAAGAAAGTGAGAGCTCACAATACTCCAACACGGCAATTCCAAAATCTCCCAAGGAAGCAGACAAGTCTTTCCTAAGGGCAGACAAGAACGGGAAATAATCTGGCCGTGCAGGCATGGTGTAGCCTCCTCCTGCAAACGACGTTCGGGTATTGATCTTGATCAGTGAATTGTGCAGGATGTAGACGGGACAGGACAAATTCACCGTGGAAGTAGAGAAGGACTTGGTCCTTATTTTTGTCCAGCCGCGGTCCGATCCAATGCAACTTCGCCCCATCCGGAAGGGAGTCCGTCAGGACCCCATGCTCCTGCTTGAGCGCCCACTTCTGGTACTGCTGGGCGGTACCGGCGCCGATGAAAGTACGAAACGTGGGCATGTCCAAATTTAAAGAGGAAAGGTAACGCGTCGCAGCGACATTGGCAGCATGGGACCACGACCTCTCCTTATTCTCGCAGAAGACACCGATAGCGACTGCAAGCGCTGGGGATATCCACGTCATCAATGCTAGCTTGGCAGAGCGAATATCTGGACAACTCACGCAATGTGGCCGTGGCGAGGAAGGCAATAACCCGCTGTCGAAGGGTGAGCGGTGGGTACAACGCGTCATTCGAGGGTGAGGGAGGAAATTCCGCCATGGCAAAGGAATATGGGGGTCAATCGACGTCAATCCCGCGGCCAGCTGGTCAATGGCTCCATAGATATATGACGGCTATACGTCGGAGCTCGAACCAAAAGGTTTCTGGTGACGAGTGTGAACATGTGGAGACGTCCAACTGATTCCCAACTCGTAGGTGTTAGGAGTTAATTGCCAACTTAGGACAGTCAATGCCCAGCCCGGGCTAGGCCCACCTCCACGTGATCATACAAGTTGACACGGTCCAGACGTGAAACGTGAGAATTTGGACGGTTCTTGCGTGTAGATCAGTCCTGACTCAGGGGTGGACCCATACATCGATGGGGATGAGGGAGAGCTAACGGGCATCTAGCGACGACCAAAGGCGTAGATAGAGGTGCTAATTTAAACCCGGTGAGAATACGATGTCTCTCCGTCTCAGGCTCGAGGTAGGACAATATGGAGATATTCAGTTGTCTCGACTTCTCATGTCAGTGAATCATAGGTATCCACCTTTCAGGTCTCCTCAAGGCTCAATTGCTGAAGTTCCACCCTGGAATGATCTGGACAAGAATGCGACGATCGAATCGTCCCGATCCACCTTCACCCGTGACAAACTTGACGATTACCTCTTCGTGTACTGCCCCTGGCTCGGCCACCGTCGTAGTATCCGGCACATTTTGAGAGATGATGGTGCCCATCTCAATGACATGATCAAAGAAGCACTCGTTTTCACCCGCGGTGATGAAAAATTGTGCATCACGCCGTTTAGCCCATTCCACCATGCAGCGGGAGCTGAGACGACCTCAACGTAGTGCTCAAGCTCGGGGGTACGTCCTTCCTTGTTTAAATTCTCGATGGATCTGTAAAAGTGTGCAGGAAGCAGGTCTTTGGTGTCATTCCGAGTATACGACGGGACTTCAACACCAGAAGGACAGACACCACGGCGAAATTAACAATGCACCCGCAAGTGGCTGAGCAAGCACAGGGGCAGGGATGGATGGAAGCGGGTGGAGGATATGCGACGTGAGCTGCAAAATAAGGTTTCCGCCTGCCGAGTCACCGCCCACGATTATGTTCGCTGGAGGAATGCCCTTATTCAGAAGGTGTGTGAGCGCTGCATTGGCCTGCTTCAGGCGGGTCGAGCAAGGAGATTCAGGAGCCAGCGCTAGACGTAAAAATGTTTTGAGCATGCAAATGGGAAGTGGTGGGAAATAGAGAATGGTAGCTTACAATACTCCAACAAGGCGACGCCAACATCGCCCAGGGAAGCAGACACGTCTTTCTGTAGAGCGCGTATGAACTGAAAATATTCAGACCGCGCGGGAAAGATAACGCCGCCGCCTGCGAACAATGTTTGGGGGACCGATTAACAGATGTACGGAAAGGACAGGCCGAACTTACCGGGGAAGTAGAGGAAGACTCGGTCTTGACTTGCATCCCGTCGTGGTCCAATCCAATACAACTTTGCCCCTTCATGGAGGACGTCGGTCGAGATCTCTTGCCTTTCCTGCGCGCCCACTTTTGATATACGTGGGACGTGGTAGGACCGATTAAAGAGCGTATTGTGTGTACATCCCATGGGTTGGAAAAAACGAAGCGTGTTGCGGCTATAGAAGCAGCCAAGGACCAAGACCTAGGGAGGACATATATCCCCTATTTCCTAATTTGTGCCTATTAATTTTGACGCTTATAAGTGAGCCCGAAATGTGCATGCGTGCCCAAGCCTACACACTGACAGGCCGACTCCGGACTCGGAGCTCTCTGAGTTAACAAAGAGTGGGCAAAATGGGACAACAGGGTAAAAAAAAGAAAGCAAAAAAAGTGAATTCCCGTTTTCTTGACATGAGGTCAGGTCACAGAGAACGTATTTCGATGGGGCCTGGATGGGGCCTGGCGACAATGAAAAGACAGATGGGCGTGTTAGAGTCGGCAAGAACAATGAGCATCTACTTCATAGGTGCGCCAACTAAGTCCGCTCAACTTTCACCCAAGAACGACCTGGACAGGAACGCGATTATTGCATCGTATTCTTGCCCCGATCCGCCTTCACCCGTGGCA